>CAUYQV010048319.1:0-14612 GCA_963574575.1 Galagoides demidoff
ATCTGCCACAAGTTTAGACAAGGTTTTCACAAGGTCTTGGAAAGGTACAAACAGATTACTCTAACCAACCAGGCTTACCCACTTTTTAAATGAAGAAGTTCCGATAAGACAGTTCTTAAAGGGATCGGAATAAGAAATGAAGGAATGGCTAGGGTCACCTACTTCGCTGTTTTGCCTCGGAAAAGCCTCGCTTGGTCCCCAGAGGTGAAGGTCTGGAGTAAGGGAAGAGGAGGAAAAGTGGGGGAAACTGTCCACAACTCCTTACCGTAGTATTTTTATATGACTTTTTTTGAGTCACAATTTAGCTGTAATGCAATTCTTAGAATCCATTTATGAGATGATCATGTACCAAAAATATCAGTATTGGGTTTAAATGCTTTAGGATAATTCACTCAATCACACCATTATGAAATAGAAGTCTTCCAACTGGATTCTTTTTTTTTTTTGAGACAGAGTTTCACTATGTTGCCCTTGGTAGAGGGCTGTGGCGTCACAGCTCACAGCAACCTACAACTCTTGGGCTCAAGTGATTCTCTTGCCTCAGTCTCCCAAGTAGCTGGGACTACAGGCACCTGCCAAAACACTGGGCTATTTTTTGTTGCAGTTGTCATTGTTCTTTAGCTGGCCCAGGCTGGGTTTGAACCTGCCAGCCTAGGTGTATTCTTAATAACTCTTCTCAAAGTAAGTATTCAACAAATATTTGAGTGCCTACTTGGTGCTGGCAATATACCAGTGAACAAATAATTCAATCTCTGAAAATTTACCCTGGCTAGTGCCTCCTCGAGGGCGTTTTCCTTGTCTTCTGCTTTATGACTATGTCCTTGTATATCTTTGGGCCTCAGTTTTTTTAATCTATGAAAAAGAGGAACCAGTTTTTTTAATCTTTGAAAAAGAGGAATAATGATATTGCCCTTCACCCTCTCAGGGAGGTAATAAAGACCAGAACACAGCACGGATGAGAAGGTCCTGAAGACATGGGATTAAAAATGGCACATGTAATAAGCTATTATGAAAACTTTGATTCTCACAAAAAGAATGCAGAAGGCTGCATATATGCATATCTAAATGCTCTCAGTTTAAAATAAATATAATTTCAATGTCAGGAAAACAAAGGGAAAACCACATGAAACAGGGGAAAGGTGTAATATTTATTATAAAACTTTCAATAGCCTTTTAAAACACAGTATTAGATTTCTTTATTCCTTGTGGACTGGCTAGTCTTCAAACCGCCTCTGATGTTTAGTTTAGGGACTTTACTTGGTAAATATTGGTTTTCTGGTGACTGGTTATTATAAGAAGGCATGTGCACCAATCTGTAGACAGAACTTAGAGCCTGCAAAATACAACTTCTGTTGCCGATCGTTTACATTATTTCTGAATCTTGAAATGAGTTGAGGATTAAAACACACAAACTCACATGCGTACACACAGAGACACATTCACACATGCAAACACTCTGAAATCCTGAATGTGAAAACTCAGCCAGGTTAGCAGATCCACAGAATGTATTTTCGTTCTTGGTAACTACTCAAATTGTGGTTTGTTGAACCACATGAAATAATCCCAGGACAAGAACCATGAAAGTGATGCTGAAAAGAATGGATTGGTTACAGAAGAATATGCCTTGCGTTCTGTTTGGTTATATCAGGCTAAGCCTAAAACTCTTTCTTAAGGCACTCTCAGAATGGATCATAATGGGTCTTTCTATGAATATGTACTTAAAAATGTCTCTTTGCCATGAGCAGGCAGTACGAAGTGTACAAAATTATCAACATATCTTTCTAGGTTTTTAGGAAATAGTTCTCTCTCAAAACCAGTCACATTTTTTATTATTCATCTGCTCATTTTTGACTTTTGGAATGATTCATATCTCCAGTTTGTATTCCATCCTTGCTTTTTTTTTTTTTTTTGCCACCTACATGGTAATTTTACCTCTAGTAAAAAGAAAAAAAGAAAGTCAGTTACAGTCAGGAAAGTTGGGCTGAATGTTTGGGGTGGGAGAATTTTCAGAAGACTTAGCTAACCTGAGGTTTCGGGATTAATTGGATTCCCTCTGCCTGTGTGTGAAATGCCCATCCATGTATGTGTGCGATGCAATGGAGGCAATCAGAAGTTGATGACTTATTTCCTTGCAATGCTAAGAAAAATAAATGTTTGAATCTAAGAGCAAAGAAGTGTGTCCTTGTAGCTGATTTTATGATTCACCTAAATGTCTCTGAAGACACTTAACTACGGGTACAACAGAGACACTAAAGTTTCTGTGCTTTAAAAATCTGATCATGCAAGGCTGAAACTATATTCCGATAGGTTCAGTCCATTAAATATCAAGGTTATGAGTACAACATCAACTCAGGAAAATTGAATTTAGGAAGGGTAACTCTATCTTAGGTAGTGAAAACAAAATAAGATTGAAAGCTGTAAATGTCTAACTTTATGGCTGTTGCTCAGAATTGATTTTTAATTTGACTTGATCCTTTCACAAACCCATTTTGCAAGGTTTGATCAATTTAGTTGCTAATGTAAACTACATTTATTGTGCTCGCCTGACAAATATTTATTGAGGGCCTATAGTGCATGCCAGCCCCGTGCCAGTGGTTGGCGATATACCCCCAGTCCCAAGAGTTAGTGTGGTTGCGGGGAGGGGGTCTGCTGGTAACACAGGCATAAAGGAAAAATTCAACACAACAGGGAAAGTTACAAGTATTTAAAAGATGTTATGGAGGTTGGAAGAATTTAACTCCCTTTAGGAAATGGTGGGACAGTACATAAGGGAAGGAAGAAATTGTTTAAGGGGCAGGGAATCTGGAGCTGAGTTCAGGAGGATGAGTGGACATTTGCACAGTTGAAGGCATCAGCACAGAGGCAAGTATATAAAAAAGAAACGTCACGCAGGATTGGGAAAGACCAGCACGTTTCATCAGGGAAGGAGCAGTTATTTCACTATGACCACAGGTAAGTGCTGGAAGGGCCAGAGAGATATGCCCAGGCTTGCATGTCCTATAAAGGTAGTGATAGTAATTAACAAAAACATGAATAGCTCCAAGGACTGAATCTGAAAGAAAATAATAGGAACAGCTAAACAAGATCTGTGTCAGACACTGTTGTATACACTTTACACATATATTAACTCATCCATCAAGGTAGAAACTATTATTATCTTCATTTTATGCACAATGAAACAGAGGCCTAAAAATGCAATTGACATGCCCAGGATAGAGCCCAGGCCGTGTTTTTGAATCCAGGATTCCTGGTTTTAGAGTTTGAACTCCCATCATACAGCCCCTCTGTAGGTAGCAGGGAGCTGGCTAAGATGTTAAGCTGGAGAGGGCAGGCGGGATTTATTAAGTCTTGTTGACATTTTTTTTTTCTTTTGTAAGAGACAGGGTCTCACTCTGCCAGGCTAAAGTGCAGTGGCATCATCATAGCTCGTTGTAATGTCAAACTCAGTCACCTGAGTAGCTGGGACCACAGGTACGTATTACCACAGCCAGATAATTAAAATTAAAGAAAAACTTTAAAGTTCTGCAAAATTTTTAAATTTTTTCTAGAGTTGAAGTCAGGCTATGTTGTCCAGAATGGTCTCATACTCCTGGCCTCGAGAAGCCCTCCTGCCTCAGCCTACCAAAGTGTTGGGATTATAGGCAGAAGCCCCTCAGCCTGCCTGATTTTACATTCTGAAATGCCGCAGTTCTCCCATCCATTTGTTCATTCTTTAATCATTCACTAGTTCATTTATTTGCCCATTCTACCCATTCAACAGCTTTTAATCTAACATCCAGGGGCTTGAGATTCCTAAATAAAGAAAACTGGTTCCAACCTTCAAAGTGCTAGTGTATATTTAATGAAATAAAAACATGAATTCTCAAGGCCTCCCCATGCTCCTTTCTCATCCTATACCTGAGAAGGTATAGAGTACAAGATGAAGAGAATAAGACAAGATCAAAGTAGCTGACATGTGCAGAAAGTTAAGAGTCTAACTAAACTGATCTCAACCAAGTAACTGATCTCAACCAAACAAAAATACAGGCACACAGAAAAGAAATGCATCAAAATAGTAACATTTATTCTCTAGGTCTGAGATTATGGGTCCCTTTTTGATTTGTTGTACTTTTCTGCAATCAACCAATATTTTTTACAGCAGTAAAAAATCACACTGGTTGTAGTGAATAGTATGTCTTCGGCTTTTCTAGAGTAAAGCAAGTAAAAGTTTTCGATGTCCACTGAGCTTTGTCCAGTGATGATGATGATGACTGTTTTTCTTTCTTTCTTTCTTTCTTTTTTTTTTTTTATTGAATGGTAACTATGTACATTAATACACTTCTGGGGTACAGTGTGGTGCTTTCACATACAATTTGAAACATTTCCATCAAACTGGTTAACATAGCCTTCATGTCATTTTCTTAGTTATTTTGTTGTGACTGTTTTTCTAATGGAAGGAAAACAATTACCAAAATGTTTTTATTCTCTTTATATAGCTTTGATGAGGTTAGGTTTAATGAATATACTTTTGTCTTTGTTTTTCTGATTTACAATTAATTCAAGATTCCTGTTTAAAAAATTAGAAAAGCATTCCGTAATCTCACTGCAAGAGATAATAGAAACTTATACTATGCTATATATTTTTCTATTCCTTTCTATGAATATATTATATGTATCAGTAAATAATAAAGTTTAAAACAGTTGTACTATATTCATTATTCTGTACCTTAATTCGTTTTAAATTTAACAACTTAATTTGGACTTATTTCCATGTTAGTGGAGGAGGGCTATCCTATTTTTTTAATGGTTGTACAATGTCTTAGCAGAAAAGTAATTTGTAATTTATATAATTAATTGTTATTCACATATATTTAGGCAGTTTTCAGTCTCCTACTATTAGAATAAGGCAAAAGATCTTCTTATAGATATATTTTCATATTTCAATAAAACCTTCCATGGAATAGATTCCTACAGTTTTTAAAGTGCTGGTTGACAAGATGAAGTCTTAATTTTAATGGTCAAACTGGCCTCCAGAGCTACATGGGCTTTTAACAGAACTTTGATGTCTCCAGATTCACACGCCCAAAAGTAAATGGCATTAGGAGCCTAAAATCATTATGCAATGTGCTCCATCACTCTGAGTGTGGTAAGAGCACATTTTGGGATGATAGGCTGAGACTCTCACCAAGTCCGCTAATGAAAGGGCATGCCTAATAAGGTCTCTGTCAAGAATAGGGTAAGAGGGAGGATAACAATAAACGTGATTGCATTGTCTTGCAATAACTCTATTTTTTAATAGGATTACTAATGTTTGGCTCACTTGTATTTCCACAGTTGTTCAAAGCACAAAGAGATGAGTAATTACAGAAGAAAAGAAAACGCAGTGAAATCTATTAAAGACGTACTGAGCCTCTTTCTACTGTCTTGAATATGCTATCTTCTGTTAAGCCTGGAGCAGAGGGGTTCCTATCTGGTTTGGTATCCAGGTCAACACTTCTTGACTGACTCCAAAGAAGTTTCATTTAAAGAATCAAAATAGAACCTTGGTTTTACGCTGAGGCCAGATTTAACACATGGCTGACACTGAGAGGCATAAAGCTGTCTCTTTTAGTTTTAATATTTCATAGTATACTATAGTATACATCTAGAACAGTATTTCCAAAAGTGTGGCCAGTGGTCCATAAATAAGTATTGCTTAAAAGAATTCCATGTAGGGTGCAGCGCTGTGGCTCAAAGGAGTAGGGCGCCGGCCCCATATGCTGGATGTGGTGGGTTAAAACCCAGCCCTGGCCAAAAAATAGTGCAAAAAAAGAAAAAATAATGAAGAATTCTATATAAAGATAAGATTGGAAAAAACTAGGGTAAAAAAATCACAGGTTTGTGTATTGCAGGACTTCTTGAAGCCTTTACTGTGTCAAGGTACATGGTAAATTTCCAAGAAAGTAGTATAATAATCAGTTTCTCAAACTCTTTTTGGTATGAAAGTACCTTGTAATCATGAACTATATTCTTTTTTTTTTTTTTTGAGACAGAGTCTTACTATCTCGCCCTCAGTAGAGTGTCATAGCATCACAGCTCACAGGAATGTCAAACTCTTGGGCTCACGTGATTCTCTTGAAGGACTACAGGCACCTGCCGCAATGCCTGGCTTTTTATTTTTTAGTCAGCTGGGGCCAGTTTGAACCCACCAGCTCCATTGCATGTGGCTGGCGCCCTAACCACTGACCTACAGACTCTGAACCCTCCCCCCCCCTTTTTTTTTTGAGACAGAGTCTAAAGCTGTCACCCTGGGTAGAGTGCTGTGACATCATAGCTCACAGCAACCTCAAACTTTTGGGTTCAAGCCATCCTCTTGCCTCAGCCTCCTGAGTAGCTAAGACTACAGTTGCCTGTTGCAACGCCTGGCTAATTTTTAGAGATGGGGGTCTCACTTTTGCTCAAGCTGGTCTTGAACTCTTGAGCTCAAGCAATACACCCACATGGCCTCCCAGAGTGCTGTTTTTTTTATATTACTTTAGGAAAGAACAACAGGTAATATCAAAGGACTCCAGGCATGCTCAGCCTCTATAAGGTCCCTGGTATCTTTTAGAAATATCATGTCTTGGGCAGTTCCCATAGCTCAGTGGGTAGGGTGCCAGCCACATATACCCAGACTGGTGGGTTCAAACCTGGCCTAGGCTAGCTAAACAATAATGACAACTGCAACAGAGAACTAGCCCCGCATTGTGGTGGGCACCTGTAGTCTCGGCTACTTGGGAGGCTGAGCCAAGAAAATTGCTTAAGCCCAAGAGTTTGAGGTTGCTGTGAGCTGTGACACTGTGACACCAAGGCACTACTGAGGGCGAGATAGTGAGAATCTGTCTCAGAAGGAAAAAAAAAGGAAGAAATATTATGTCTTGGAAAGTATTATCAGACATATTGCCTTTAAAATAATCATAACACACACCACACACACATAAATTAAAAATATCCTTAAGACTTAGGGTTTTTAGACCTCAGGAAGGTTTCAGTACTAAATATTATACTGATAATCAACACTTATCAGAGATCCTGGCCCTTCATAGCAATGCAATAATTTTTGTTGTTGAATAAATGAATGGATGAAGACAGCCAAATACAATGGTTTTTGGAGCTGGGTTGCCTGGGTTTGATCATTCTACTATAAATGAGCTATTTAACCTTGGCCAGATTATTTAACCTATTTATTCTTGCATTTCCTCATTTGTTGAAGTAGTAAGTAATAAATAACAGTATCAGTTGTTGTGAGTGGTAAATGAATAATACATGAAAAAAGCTCATGCTGGTTGGTGCCTATGGCTCAAAGGAGTAGGGCGCCAGCCCCATATTCCAGAGGTGGCCGGTTCAAACCCAGCCCCGGCCAAAAAAAGCTCATGCTACCTGGTAAGCTCTCAGTAGAGTTGAGCTTCCTTCCTCCTCCTGCCCAGCTCTGCAGAAAAGGGAGCTGAGGTGCGCCTGGTCTCTACCACAGAGCACCATGTGAGTCCCACTTTCTTACATTTTCTGTCTTTTCATTATTATCATAATTTTACAAGCACCAAAAGAGACAAAGAGGCCAATACTATTTTTGTTTGTCAAAATATCTTTAGGTCACTGGTTTTTAAAAAAGGGTGCTGGTGGTCAATGTTGGCTGATTACTAAAATCACAGATATGTTTGGTCCAAGAGGCCTCCAACAACAACCGCCTGCTGCAATCTCATAGTCCCACTTCATGCACTTTTAAGCTTTTCCTAGTAGGCAGCGGGTGTATGCTGAGTCCTTCCAGGGCTCCCTAGTATCAGTTTCAGGAATCCCCCATCGTCATCACCTGGCAGGTGGCTGTTTTCCCAAGGCAAGGCGTGCTCCTCTGCATTTTCACCAAGGAAGCTAACCAGGTTCAGGGGCCCCGGCCTGAACAATGCCTCAGACAGCAGCATGCACTCTGCTTGGGAACACCTGATCCACAGGGCAGCTGCTAGCTTTCTTTTAGGTTCTGTTCCAATATGACTGCAAATGGACTCCTGAAATATCCTTTCAGAAGTACTGTTTTGTCCCCAAGTCCAGCCTGTAGAAGTCACGTGGTCCCTAATGTACCATGGGTTCAGAGCATCAACATATCCAACAGTGTCTGGACTTAAGGGAGAGAAGGAGCTTAAACTCAGGATGCCGTGGATATGCCTCCCCCATGAGGTAGACAGCCCTCACTCATCAAGAGGTACTGTGTGGAGTGGTTAACCACAAGCACTCTGGACCACACTGCCTGGGATGAATAATAGCCTTGTGACCTTGTACACATTACACAACCTCCGAGCCTCAGTATTCCCATGTGTAAAATGGGAGGTAATGATAGAACTTACCTAACAGGGTCAGAGTGAGGACTAATTAAATTAATCCACACAGTAAGTACCTTGCAAATCATATGCATTCAAAACCTAATAGCTGCTATGGTCTGCCCTACTCTGTAAGCAGTGGGAACAGTAGCCCCTGAGTTTTAAGTAACCGAAGACACTTTTATATCCCAAGAACAATGATGACTAAAAGGAAGCTGAGGCAATGAGAGCTGCTGTTACGGGCCAGGGTCCCTGCTGGTATGAGTAGCCAAGGAGGACACTTTCCCCACCTACTAGCTCTTTGACCTTAAGCAAACTACCTAAACATGCCGGCCCTCAGTCCTTTTATCTGCAAGAGGGGGTCACATGGTTCTTTCTTCATAGGCTGACATGAGGATAAAATATAATTAAATGGACACTGCTCAGCATACTGCCGGCTTGAGACGAATGTTCCAAGAAGGCTCTCTGGACACTTCTTTCCTTCCCATTAGTCTCAGAGCCATAAATGGATTACGTATCTTCTTTGGGTAAAATGTCTTTTTTTTTTTTTTTAACTGCTATAGTAAAGAAGAGGAGGAGAACTGAAAAGGTTTCTTTGTAGAGTCTTGTCTCTGGACCTTGATTCACGTTTTTCAAAGTGAGTTTTGACACGTATCAAACATTCTGCAAGTTTAACATACAGAAAACTCCTGCGGTTCTTCTAAATAAGTTTGCAGAATAATTACCTGAAAACATTAAAAAGGCTGATTTTCAGCTCCATCTCTAATTCTGAGTCTTAGGTCTGGAGAGAGGCAGGAGCCTCAAAATGCTCCTAAAGACGCACATTCATTGTAAATCTGATGGAAGAAGTCATTGGTCACCTGCCCTCATCTCACCACATCACTCTGAAGTGGGATGAACAGGGGCTCAGCAAGGCTAAGTACTTTTCCCTAGATTGCACAGCTGCTATGGCCAAGAGTAACCCTAGCCTGCAGACCTTTCTTTAGAATTACATTTCCTTATCAAGATCAAAACACATTATTGTTTATAATGTGTTTGCTCATATTGCAAATTATAGCTGGTGATGATGAACAAAAATCAGAAAACCCCCAATTATTTGGGTTATGTTATAAGGACAGGCATATGTTAAGCTAGGTTTTGTCAAAACTATTACTAACGTAGTTTTTATTGGCAGGGAACAAGTATTTTATCTATCTGTCTATGTATCTATTTATTTATTGAGAGACAGAGTCTCACTCAGTCATGGCTTCAGCCTAGCTCACAGCAACTTTTGACTCCTGGGGTCAAGTGATCCTTCTGTCTCAGCCTCCTGAGTAGCTGGGACTACAGGCATGGGACAGAGCACCTAGCTAATTTTCCTATTTTTAGTAGAGATGGGAATCTCACTCTTACTCAGGCTGGTCTAGAACTCCTTAACTCAAGCAATCCTCCCACCTCAGCCTCCCAGAGTACTAGGATTATAGGTGGTTTGATTTTTAAAAAACGTGTCAGACTAGGGCAGGGTTGGGTGGTTCACACCTATAATCTCAGAACTCTGGGAGGCTGAGGTTGGTGGATTGCTTAAGTTCAGGAGGTCGAGACCAGCCTGAGCAAGAGTGAGACCCCATCTCTAAAAATAGCTTGGCATCCTGGCAGGTGCCTGTAGTCCCAGCTACTTGGGAGGCTGAAACAAGAGGTTGCTGTGAGCTATGCCATGGCACTCTACCTAAGGTGACAGAGTGAGACTGTCAAAAATATATATACATATATATATTCATGTATGAATAGACATGAAAATTTCTCACTCTTACTCACTCTTTGATAAAGATTGTAAGTAGTATTGACCATAGCATTGTTACATGTTATTCAGTAATCCCTGGAAAAAGTAATTTTTAATATAAATGTTTAATTCCTCAGTAAATATGAACATTTTGTGTGATTCCTCCTAGTCAAATTATACATTTTTGTTTATCATTTGTCTTCTTGGGAAACAAAGATTGATCATTAACAACATTTATGCATTTATTTAGTCAACGATTCACTGAAAGGCCAATCTGGGCCACGATGCGTAGACGGGAGGTCTGCAGTAAACAAAAATGTGAAATCTTTATCCCTTTTTCAGACTATCTAGATATGCAAACTCAGAAATGAGGCATAATATTTCTTGTAATGCATTTAAGTGTCACCAATAGCTTCCTCTTTACACAGTATGGGCAATGATATTTACAAAACCATCAGGACCCAATCAGGGTTTCAAATGATACACTCATGAGACTGGATTTTTGTGACTGCAAATCCATATTTATATAGCTCTACAGAGATTAGCGACTATATTAAATCCTACCACAGTCCTATTTCTTACTAAGCAAGTATGGAAAAAGATACAGTGGTTTTGTCAGTATTTGCAAATAAGAGCTCTTTTTTTCCTGCCTGTACCTTTCTGTTCCCAGTGGAAAGAAGGAACTGGCTGTAGGGGAAAGCTGTCTGTCTGGTAGGAAAGAAGTGTGGGTAGGGGATGATTAGAGGTGCTTACACGTCACTGGTGGGAAGAATGTCCTCGGTGCAGTACAGAGAGGAGACTCATTCACTCTCAGATTTACTAGTGAGCCCTGAATTAATAGCAGCTACCCACCTTCAGTGACTCATTTTACTCATCAATAAATCCACCTACGTGCATTCTGCTGCCGAGACTACCTTCTCCTTAGACTTATTTACTCCCATGGCCATAGTCAAGATGATAGTCCTTATGTGGAATGTTCTCAACCATACGTTTTAAGAAATTACTTGAAAGCTCTTTGACCAAAATCCACCTAATCCCGTAACATCTCTTGGAATTGTTATCAGCCATCTGCAAAATAATTAGATAGAAAATGTCCAACCTTAAATTCCTACAACTAAATTTTATTTATTTTTATGGTCTCCCATCATAAGGAACCTAAGGTTAAATTTTTAAAAATTATCTCAAAAAGAGTCATAGTCCCTTACAATATTATGTTTTGTAAAAGTTCTAAATTCTTCAACAAGTCATGAAATTCTTACTTAGAAAGGAGATCTCAGCAACTGACATTCATAAGACGGAGTGGAATTTAAAAGAATTCTGTTTCTCATGACTTCCTCAGGACAAATAAAATTTACCATACAAAGAGAAATCTCATGAGTTAAAAATGTGCATCCTAACCATCTCTGCATTAGCAACAAAACAAACAAGCCATCGAGAAGATGGTTTCACTGGACCACGGCCAGCTGGGCAGTGAAACTTATCACAAGGGGCAACTGTATTTCTCCACACAGGAGAGGGCGGCTAACTGTGGTTTATGGAATGTTCCTGAGTCAGTAAGGCTGTGTTTGCTATTTAGGTGTCTACTCATCAGTCAACCCTTAGAGTTTTAAAGGAAACCCAAGTCTCAGAAAGAGGCTCCAGTAAAGCTTTTGGTTCTGGGAACATTTTATTTTCCCTATGGAATTAGCTAAAAACTCTAGTTTGAATATTTTCATTTCTGGCCAAGATGGAGTCACAGGGACTAAATTTTCCCTCTTACCTGCAAAAAAAAAAAAAAAAAAAAAAAAAAAAGGGAAAGAAAGAAAAGAAAAAGACAAGTAAAACAACAGATTTCAAAATACTGAACACTCAGTAATAAAGGCTAAACCTTGAAAAAGGTGAGCACTCTGACTGCCCCCATTTACTGTCGAGAGGGTTCCAGGCTGTGGAGGGAGAAACACAGGGGAAAATGATGAACGCGCTGAGTTAAGGAAATGGAGGGGAGAGACTGAGGAGAGCAAGATGAGGAGAATTCATAGACCAGGGTGTCAGAGAAAAGACAGCTGCACAGACAGGGAACCCTGAGGATCTGCACAGGGTCCCCTCCGAGAATTCAGCAGAGAACTGATCATTCCACGTATGGGAAACAACTGAAATTCCACTCTGGGAAACAACCCAGAGTTGGAGACCATTTGAAAAGATGATCTAGGATGAGAGGGCAGAGTGCCTAGTCCTCATACCGGGCTGGAAATACTGCCTGCTCCCACTGGCCAGCCTGAAAAACTCCTCATTCCTGGGCCATTGAATAGAGTACTCAGAAAGGACATTAAAGGGGCAGATTAGCTGCAGAATGAGCACTGCTCTGGGCCTAACAAACACGAAAGACCTGAAAAAAGTCAACCTGTATTCCAGTAATTATACTGCATCCCCAAATAAATGTCGAGAATTTTTATAGGAATACAAAAAACATACAGCATTCAAAAGATAAAATTAACAATGTCTAGCATCCAATCATATATTACCAGATATGTAAATGCCCATAATAAAGAGAAAAATAGGCTCAGTGCTTGTGGCTCAAGTGCTAAGGTGCCAGCCATATAAACCTAAGGTGGCGGGTTCAAATCCAGCCCGGGCCGCCAAAACAACAATGATAGCTGCAACCAAAAAATAGCCGGGCGTTGTGATAGGCGCCTGTGGTCCCAGCTACTTGGGGGGATGAAGCAGGAGACTTGCTTGAGCCTAGGAGTGGAGGTTGCTATGAACTATGATGCCACAGCACTCTACCCAGGGGGATAGTTTGAGGCTCTGTCTCAAAAAAAAAAAAAAAGAGAAAAATAAATCAAAACCAACCTTGACTGACCCAGATATTAGAATAAGTAGACAAGGAAGGACATTAAAACAATTATTATAACTATTTCATATATTTAGAAAGTTAAATAGTCATATGCAAGATGTAAAAAAGATTCAAATCAAACTTATAAAGACAAAACTTCAAACACGTTGGATGAGATAATAACAGAAAAGAAGAATAAATTTGAAGATGCAGCAATAGAAACTATATACACTTAAATTCCCTACCCCCCAAAACTGAAGAAAAAGATAAAGCATCACTGAACTGCGAGAAGTCACGTGTCTTAATACATGCATAATCGGGTGTTGCAAATGAGGCATAAGTGCAGGCAAAAAAAAAAAATCTGAAGAAATAATGGTGGTAATTTTTCCAAGTTTGATGACAACAACAATAACCTACAGGTCCAAGACACTCAATAAATGCCAATCACAAGGGGAAATTTACACTAAGGCACCTCATAATCAAATTGTTCAAAGCACTGATAAAGAGAAAATCTTAAAAGCAGCCAGAGAAAAAGATATTATATATAGAAGCACAAAGATAAGAATGATCGCCAACTTCTCATCAGAAACAATGCAAGCAAGAAGAGTGAATCAATATTTTTAAAGTATTTAGAGAGAAAAACTGTCCCTTTTATAGCTGGAGGTTCAGAAAATAAATAGATAAATTTTAAAAAGAAAGAGAAAAATTGCCAACATACAATTCTATAGCCTGTGAACTATCTATCTTTCAAAACCAAAGGCAAATAAAGATGTTTTCAGACACAAGCTGAAGGAACTCATCACTAGCAAGCTCACACTGTAAGAAAAGCTAACGTAGTCCCTCAGCAGAAGGACAATTATAATAGCCAGAAACAGTCATCTACATAAAGGGACGGACAGCAACAGAAATGGTAACTCCATGGGTACATCCGTAAGCTTTTTTGTATTGTTTAAATCTCTTTAAAGATAAATGAATGTTTACACAAAAATAACAACACCGGCTCAGCGCCTGTGGCTCAGTCGGCTAAGGCGCCAGCCACGTACACCTAAGGTGGCGGGTTCGAATCCCCAGCCCGGACCCGCCAAACAACAATGATGGCTGCAACCAAAAAATGGCCGGGCGTTGTGGCGGGCGCCTGTGGTCCCAGCTACTTGGGAGGCTGGAGGCAGGAGACTCGCTTGAGCCCAGGAGTTGGAGGTTGCTGTGAGCTGTGATGTCATGACACTCTACCCAGGGGGACAGCTTGAGGCTCCGTCTCAAAAAAAAAAAAAAAAAAAAAGATATGACATTTGGATTTGGCAAGTTAGAGGTCATTGATATTTTGAAAAGAGCGACTTCTATAAAGTGGCAAGGAGGAAAATAATTTTGAATTCTCTCTTATTTGTTTCCCTCTTTCTCTCCTTCCTTCCATGAATGCAGGTATAATCTCCCTAAGAGCTGGTAAGGTTAATGCACACATAAAGATCCCAGTTTCACATTCATATAAGATACAAGCAAGAATAGAACCATCAATTCGGCTCAGCGCCTGTGGCTCAATCGGCTAAGGCGCCAGTCACATACACCTAAGGTGGCGGGTTCGAATCCCCAGCCCAGACCCGCCAAACAACAATGATGGCTGCAACCAAAAAATGGCCGGGCGTTGTGGCGGGCGCCTGTGATCCCAGCTACTTGGGAGGTGGAGGCAGGAGACTCGCTTGAGCCCAGGAGTTGGAGGTTGCTATGAGCTGTGATGCCA
>CAUYQV010048323.1:0-15935 GCA_963574575.1 Galagoides demidoff
ATGATTTTGTAACCTGAGACACTGCTGTACTCCTTGATCACTTCTGAAAGTTTTGTAGTAGAATCCCTGGTGTTTTCCATATAGACAATCATATAATCTACAAAAACTGAAAATTTTACCTCTTCTGACCCTATATGGATACCCTTGATTGCCTTTTCTTCCCTAATTGTGATGGCTTAAACTTCCATTGCAATGTTAAAGAGCAATGGAAACAACGGGCAACCTTGCATGGTTCCTGATCTGAGTGAAAATTATTTCAATTTAACTCCTTTCAGTATGATATTGGCTGTAGATTTGCTGTAGATGGCCTCTATCAGTTTAAGAAATGTCCCTTCTATACCAATTTTCTTAAGTGTTCTAATGATGAAGAGATGCTAGATATTATCAAAAGCATTTTCTGCATGAATTGAAAGAATCATATGGTCTTCGTCTTTTAATTTATTTATGTAATTAATTATATTTATAGATTTACATATGTTGAACTAGCCTTGGGACTCTGGGATAATAACTACTTAGTCGTGGTGTATAATTTTTATGATGTGTTGCTGAATTCTGTTTGTTAGTATTTTGTTGAATATTTTTACATCAATATTCATTAGTGATATTGGTCTATAATTTTGTTTTCTTGTTGGGTTTTTCCTGGTTTGGGGATCAAGGTGATGTTTTCTTCATAGAATGTGTTAGGTAGTATTCTGTCTTTTTTTATATTTTGGAAAATGTTAAGTAATATATGTACCAGTTCCTCTCTAAAGATTTGGTAGAATTCTGACGTGAATCCATCTGGTCCTGTGATTTTTTTCTTTAGGGAGATTTTGTATAGTTGATGCGCTTTTAGAATTTGATATAGGCCTGTTCAACATTTCCACTTCCTTCTGGCTAAATCTTGGAAGGTGGCATGCTTACAAGTGTTGGTCGATTTTCTTCAGGTTTTCACACTTCTGAGAATAAAGTTTCTTGTAATATTCATTAAGGACTTTTTGAGTTTCTAAGAGGTCTGTTGGTATTTCATCTTTAATGTTTCTGATTGATAAGATTAGGGATTTTACTCCTTTTTTCTTGGTTAGGTTGGCCAAAGGTTTATCTATTTTATTGATCTTTTCATAAAAACAACTTTTTGATTTATTATTCTGTTGTATAATCCTTTTGTTTTCAATTTCATTTAATTCTGCTCTAATTTTGGTTATTTCCTGTCTTCTTCAGGGTTTGGAATTGGAATGGTTTTCCTTTTCCAGTTCCTTGAGATGTCCCATTAAGTTTTTCACTTCCTCTCTTTCTGTTCTCTTGGGGACGGCTTTCAGTCCTATAAATTTCCCTCTTAGGACTTCCTTAACGGTATCCCAGAGGTTCTGATAATTCATGTCCCCATTATTGTTTTCCAAAAAGTTGGTAATTTCCTTCTTAATCTTATCTCTGACCCACCTATCATTCAGCATAAGGTTACTTAGCTTCCATGTTTTTGTATGAGTCTGTAGATTCCTGTTGTTACTGAGTTCAACTTTTATTCCATGATGGTCCAAGAAGATGCAAAGAATAATTTCTATTATTTTAAATTTGCTGAGGTTAGACTTATGACCTACGTTGTGATCGATTTTGGAGTATGTTCCATGGGCTGATGAGAAAAAAATGTGTATTCAGTTTTGTTACAATGAAATGTTTTGTAGATGTCTGTTAAAGTGACATGTTGGATGGTTAAGTTTAAATCTTAAATTTCTCTGCTCAACTTCTTATTGGAGGATCTATCCAACACTGCCAAAGGAGTGTTGAAATCTCTGGCTATGATAGAGCTGGAATAAATCATGTTGCTTGTGCCTGTTACAGTGT
Source organism: Galagoides demidoff (assembly GCA_963574575.1). Lineage (NCBI taxonomy): Eukaryota > Metazoa > Chordata > Mammalia > Primates > Galagidae > Galagoides > Galagoides demidoff. The sequence goes on from CAUYQV010048323.1 coordinate 1,822, forward strand.
CTCTTATAAATTGAGGTGCATTCTGGTTGGTGCATAAATATTAATCATTTAAATCTCATCATATTGAGTATTACCCTTAAGAAATATAAAGTGACCATCCTTATCTTTGCTTAGTTTTGTTGGTTTAAAGCCTATTGTATCTGCAAAAAAAAAAAAATTGCAGCACCTGATTTTTTCAGCTTTCCATTTTCCGAGTATATAGTTGACCATCCCTTCACCCTGAGTTCTATATTTATCTTTTAAGGTAAGCTGAGATTCTTGTATGCTGCAGACATCTGCCCTGAGTTTTTGTATCCAGTCAGCCAACCTGTGCCTCTTTAGGGGACAATTTAAGCAATTCACATTAATGGAGAATATTGATAAGCCTGGTAAAATTTTGGGTATTGAATTTTTCAAAAGTCCAGTGGTCATTTTTAATCTTTTCATCACTATGGAAATTGGAATTTGATCAAAAGTTTCTGATTGAGTTTACATTTGTGGTGGAGGATTACACTGTTTATTGTTGATGATAGGTCTGAGAATATCCTGGAGAGGTGGTTTAGAGATGGTTTATGGCAATTTTCTTCAACATCTGAATTTCATTATAGTATTTAATTTCTCCATCATAGATGAAACTCAGTTTAGTTAGATACAGTATCCTGGGTTGAAAGTTCTTTTGTTTTAGGAGATTGAAAGTTGATGACCATCCTCTTCAAGCCTCAAAGGTTTCAGCAGAGAGATCTGCAGTCATTCTAATATTCTTCCCCTTGTAGGTTATGGTTTTCTTACATCTGGCTGCTGTTAGAATTTTCTATTTCATATTAACTTTAGTGAAGTTTGATTTGCCTGGGGGATGTTTTATTTGGATTGAGTTATGCTGGGGTTCTGAAACTATCTGCTATCAGAATTTCAGAATCTTTTGGAATATCTGGAAATTTCTATTTCATAATTTCATGAAGAAGAGCCTCTGTGTTTTGTGAAGCAACTTCGTCACCTTCACGGATTCTTATAAAGCAAATATTAGATTTCTTCAAATTACCCTTGAGCTCTCTGAGAGAATGATTCATTTTTGCTTCCCATTTCTCTTCATCTTTGGGCACTTGGGCACATTCAGAACCTTTGTCTTAAATGTCAGAGCTCCTTTCTTCTGCCTGCTCCATTTTGTTAGCAAGGGATTCTACCTTATTTTTCAGATCTTTGAGGGCTGCTAACTATTGCCTCAATGTATGAAAATCTTTGCTCATTTTATCTTTGAAATCATTGAATTCTTGAGAAATATTTTGAATAATTTGAAATTCTGATTCCCTACTTTTCTCTATTCTGTTGATCTTATTTGCTATCCAGACTCTGAACTTGATTTCTGACATCTCAGGAATCTGTTTATGGATGAGATCTACACTTGCATCTGCCATATCCTTCCGGGGGTGGGGGGAGTGATCTACTGTGTTTATTCATTCATGTACTGGAGATTTTCTGCTGATTCTGCCCATGCTTAGTTTATACAGTTTGGCTAGATGAGCTGATAAGGAGAAGTTGGGTTGCAGACCCAAGGAATAGTGGTTAACTAGCCCTTCGCCCAACAGCTGGACTGGTGTCTGTAACTTTTCTCCTAGAGCTTTGTCCAGGACTCATACAGTGCTACAACCTGAGATACTGGGGAATTCCTTGGTTTGATGGGGCTAAGTTATTCTGTCTTGTTTTCAGCTGATCTCTGTTCTACCCTAGTAAATCAGTTACTCTGGGTTGAAGTCTCAACTGTGTAGAAATACCAGCAATTATTTCACCCCACTCTCCACAGGCAACAATTGGAAAAGGAAAATCACACCTTTCCACAACCACACACCCAGAGTACCACTTTGGATAGTCCTGGGGTGATGGGCCCAGTTCAAGAGGTCCAAATCAATTGTCCCAGTCAACACTGGTCTCAGGTGGGGGAATTCAAAAGCTCTCTGACAACTAGATAGCAGAGGTCTGCTGGCAGCTCAGGTATGACTGGCTACAGTGCTCTGTGATTTCAGAAGGACCAACCCAGCAAATACATTGGTCTGGGAAGGTTGATGCCTCCTTCCCTACCTTGTACCTCTGTGATACCCAGTGACTGGTAATCCCACAGAGCTTTGACCCAGTTCCCCAATGAGCAGATGCCCTAGGGGTTTACACCTACCTGAGTCAGAGGAAGATTATGTCTCCTCAGTCAGGTTGATGCTCTTGGCCACTATCCATCGGGGGGGGGGGTGACATCTGACAATCTTGGGTGCTTAATTGAGGTTGGGTCAGTTCACTCAGTTCCAGCCCTGCCCCTGATTGGTGTTGCTTGCAGAACAGTACAACATCACAGAGTTTGTTTCTGTCCTGTTATCAGACACAACTTGAAGTAATAGAAACCACAACTCAGTTCCGGACAGCAGAAAGCAATTAGAGCTCACCCTGAGCTGTCAGTTCCAGCCTCTGCCTGTCTTGCTTTTGTCTCAGCTTGATCCTGTGAGGGCTGGGTGCATCTTAGCCTCAGTAAAGCAATCTTCTGGCTCAGCCACATCCTGGGATTAAAGCACTCCTCTGGTTCAGCCTAGCCTGGGAGTAAAGCAATGCTTGGGGTCAGCCTCGCCCTGGGAGTGTGCCAGCTCTGCGCGTGCGTATTCTAGTCCCCATGCTCCTTTTACGCACATCCCAGATCCATCTGCCAGTGGCTGCCACCAGAGAAAGTGCCTGGCTTCCTCTGGTTGCCCAGAGAGACAGGGTGTGTCTGTCCAGGATAGCCCCAGGGGTGTGAGCCTTATTGTTCATGCTACTGATGCTTTTATGTACCTGGGAGCATTTCTGCTGCTCCTGTACTGTTCCCTCACAGCTGACCGTCCTCTCCTTATTCCCATGCCACAGAATCAGCACAGGCAAGCAAGGACCCTTCCCCTGTCCACACCTCTTGAGAAAATGCCCAAGAATCTGGACTCCATGGTGGACAGGCTTCCAGACCTCAAGTTGAGAGTGGAGGGGAGTGCTGGGAGTTCCGAGATGCAGGTAGAGAATATATGCAGTTTTATACAGTTTTATGCCTGGCAGGAGAGTACCATGGCACCCTAATATGGATAGAAGGTCCAGTTTTTAGAGGGTCTCTCCCACGGAACGGAATGGGAGGATGTTTGAACTCTGTTCACTTGTTTGCATGAAGTTTACTGTGAGCCCTTATCATGGAGGAGGGGACTCCCATCTGCTCGGTGATGGATTTAGTACCTTTGTTTGTATCTTTGGGGTTGTATCTTGCCTCAGCAGGGTTGATGTGCGTTCTTCAACCTTCTCTCTTGGCTCTGCTCCAAACCATCAGCTTACTTGCTCAACTTCTGTCTTTTAACTCTCCTTCTGGATGGGAGCCTCTGTGGAAAGCTGGCTGCAGTCCACCATCTTACCAGGCACCAGTGTTTGAATACTCTTAATAAGAGTATGAAGGAAAATCATAAAATATTCTCATATCTACAGATAAAATTAATGCTTTCAGAGCAAAATTACTGCTCAAGCCTTCAAAAATCCCAGCCCTTCTTACAGTAAATGTCCTCCAAAGCCTGTTTAACTTAGTTTTAAAATATTATGGGCTCTTATTCCATAAAAACCAGTGATATTTCCTTGAAAAAATCTTTTTTGTAGAAAGTCTTTGTCTCTGGAGTTTACAGGTATTTCTTTATATCTTTATTTTGCATCTTTTCACCTGGGCAAAGATGACATCTTTAGCAAGGGCTGTTGGAGGCTTCTTATACTGGGAGTAGGGGGAGGAATATTCCTCTGCTTGCTGGAAGGTTCTGGTGAGTTAGGGTCTTTCCTATGGAACTCTTGGGGAATTCCAGGTAGGTCATTGCCTCATTGTTTGCATTTGTTATGTGAAATCAAAATTGTAGGTAAACCCTTAACCTAGGAGGTAAGCCATATACCCTAACATTATGCCTTTCAGTTGAGAGCTTACCATACTCCTACCTCCTCTTCTGTCTCCCCTAAACTCCTCCCCCTACTTGTGTTTTATGCTGTTTTTTTCTCTTGTGGGCATGTTCTTGTTTCATCTACTAGTTTCATATTAGTATTGAGTATATAGGATACTTGTTTTTCCATTATTGTGACACTTTTTTAACAAGTGACACTTTATGAAGAATTCTCAAAGCATTCTTATTATGACACTTTATAAAGAATTCTTCAACACCATCCAGGTAAATACAAAATACACAAAGTCTCCATATTTTTATAGCCTAATAATATTCCTTGATTTATGTATATTACAATTTATTAACCCATTGTTTCTTTAAATATGTTTTCTACCTTTTTACCTTTATTTACTCCTTTTGGAGAACCTATTATGTGAAATTTTCCTTTCCTGATTTGTTTTCTTAAATCTTACAGTCTCTCTTTACTCATTCTCTCTCTCTTTTCTTTCCTTCCTTCCTTCCTTCCTTCCTTCCTTCCTTCCTTCCTTCCTTTCTTTCTTTCTTTTTTTTTTCCCTCTGACTGGATAATTTAAAATGTTATGCCTTTGACTTCACTGAATTTTCTTCTACTAAATTGAATCTGCTATTTTAGCTCTTTATTTTTTCAATACAGACATATTTTTTAGCTCTATAATTTATGAGTTTTATTTAACAATTCTATTTCTTTGTGAAACATTTCATTTTGTTCATGTATTTGCTTCTGATTTGTTTAGTCATCTCTCTGTGGTCAAGCTAATTTAACCGTTTAAGACAATTACTTTGTATTATTTTCCAGGATATTTATACAATTTTATTTTTTCTAGGTCATCCTTAAAAGCTTTATTTTGTTTCTTTGTCGGTGTTATTTTTCCTTCATTCTTCATGGCCCTTGAAATCTTGCCTTGCTATATCCAAAAGTTTTGAGATGCACAAAAATCAAGAGGCATAAAATGTCCTTGGACAAAATCAAACAAAGACCTCTCAGCAAAACTTTTAAGCTGAACAAGTAAAAAATTCCTCAGGTCATTCCGAAAGGACATTGTTAACTGTGTTTCTTATGTAATGGACTGTAGCACAGTCTGTCTCAAAATTTTTGTATTTACCTATATAAATGGTGAAATCACATTTTCCTGTTTTATTTACTAGATTTGGGAGAATAAGATCTTCATCAACCAACATTGCTAGATATTCTGGGTATTTTTCAGACCCTTTCTTTTGAACATGCCTTCTCCATTCTGCATGGTCCACATTAGGGGGAAATTGTTACAATTATCTGGTTTATTTTAATCCCACACATCCAGAGCAAGTGCTCCTAGTCTCCTATTTATTTTCCCTAAGACATTGACTTGAAGTCAATGGTTGTGCACCTACTCCTAATCCAGCATCCACACTTAATCCTGAGTTCTGTGCACACTTTCCAGAGAGATTTTTAAGCCTCAGTCATCTCAGCTCAAACAGAGCATCTCTAAGAAACATGGTAATGAACTTGTCCAAAGTCAAGAGAAAAGAGAAAAATCTTCAAGCAGCCAGGAATAATCACTGATTGATCTACATGAGCAGATACATCAGGATGGCAAGGAACTCCTCAAATGAAACTTTTCAAGTGAGAAGAGAATGGTCATCTATCTTTAACCTTCTTAAACAAAACAATTTTTTACCCCAGAATTTGATACCATACTATATTAAGCTTTAAAATTGATAGAGGAATGAAATCTTTTACTAATATGCAAACAATGAGGAACATCAAAAATACACTATTTGGACCTATCAAACCAAGGAGCTTATGCACAGCAAAGAACACAGTAAATAAAGCAAGCAGACAGCCCTCTGAATGGGAGAAGATGCTTGCAGTTTATGTCTCTGACAAAAGTTTAAGAACCAGAATCCATAGAGAACTCAAATATATTAGCGAGAAGAGTACAAGTGATCCCATCTCAGGGTGGGCAAGGGACTTGAAGAGAAATTTCTCAAAGAAAGATAGGTGCATGGCCTACAGATATATGAAAAAATGCTCACCAACCTTAATCATCAGAGAAATCCAAATCGAAATTAATTTGAGATACCACCTAACTCCAGTAATATTAGTCCATATCACAAAATCCCAAAACCAGAGATGCTGGCGTGGATGTGGAGAAAAGTGAACACTTCTACACTGCTGGTGGGAATGCAAACTAATACTCTACTTTTGGAAAGATATCTGGAAAACACTTAGAAAACTAAAAATAGACCTGCCATTTGATCCTGCAATTCCTTTAGTAGGTATATATCCTAAAGTCCAAAAACCACATTACAACAAAATATTTGTATCAGAATGTTTATTGCAGCCCAGTTCATAATTTTCAGGTCATGGAAGAAGCCTAAGTGCCCATCGATCCACAAATGGATCACTAAACAGTGGTATATGTACACTATGGAATATTATGCAGCCATAAAGAAAGATGGAGACTTTACCTCCTTCATGTTTACATGGATGGAGCTGGAAAATGTTCTTCTTAGCAAAGTATCACAAGAATGGACGAAAAAGTATCCAATGTACACAGCCCTATTATGAAACTAATTTATAGCTTTCATATAAAAGTTATAACCTAATTATAGCCTAAAAAATATGGGTGGGAGGGAGAGAGGAGGGGAAGATGGGTGGAGGGAGGGTGATTGGAGGGATCACTTCTATGGTTTATCTTACAAGGTTACAAGTGAATCTTTCTAAGAGTAGAATATGAACATCTTAACACAATAACTAAGAAAATGACATAAAGGGTATGTTAAGCATTTTGATGAAAATATTTAAAATAGTATATGAAAACACCACTTTGTACCCCATGATTGCATTAATATACACAGCTATCATTTAATAAAAGGAAGAAACTCTCAGGGAAGTGAGATACTCACACTTTTTTTCTCCCAGATGATCACAGATGATTTTGTGGAGATAGCAGGGGAAGAGCACCTACTGGTGCTGGTGAGGTTTGTGGATGAGTCTCATAACCTGAGAGAGGATTTTGTGGACTTCCTGCCTTATGAAGCTGATGCAGAAATTTTGGCTCTGAAATTTAACACTACAGTAACTGAGAAGTGGGGCTTAAATATGTAGTATAGTCATGGCCAGGCTTACATTGTGTCCAGTGGATTTTCTACCAAAGTGAATGTTGTTGCTTCTAGACCTCTAGAGAAATATCCACAAGCTATCTACACACTTTGCTCTTCCTGTGCCTTAAATATATGGTTGGCAAAATCAGTGCCTGTTATGGGATTATCTGTTGCATTGGGAACTATTGAGGAAGTTTATTTATTTTTTACATCGATCACCACAACTGCTTTTAGAACTTGACAATGTAATTTCTGTTCTTTTTCAGAACAGTGAAGAAAGAGCCAAGGAACTGAGGGAAATTTGCCATTATCAGTGGACTGGAAGTCATGATGCTTTTGAAGTTTTAGTAGAATTCCTGCAAGCACTTATTTTATGTTTAGATGGTATAAATAGTGACACAACTGTTATATGGAATAATTGGATAGCTGGCCAAGCATTTGTCCTCTGTAGTGCAGTAACAGATTTTGATTTCATTGTTACTATTGTTCTTAAAAATGTCTTCTCTTTCACAAGGGCCTTTGGAAAAAATCTCTAGGGGCAAACCTCTGATGTCTTCTTTGCAGCCAGTAGCCTGACTACAGTACTGCATTCACTCAATGAAGTGATGGAAAATATTGAGGTTTATCATGAGTTTTGGTTTGAGGAAGCCACAAATTTGTCAACTAAACTTGATATTCTGATGAAGCTCCCTGGGAAATTCCACAGAGCTCACCAAGGTATCTTGGAACCTCAACTAACTTCTGAGAGTTACTATAAAGAAACCCTAAGCATTCCAATAATGGAACACATTATTCAGGAACTTAAAGATATATTCTCAGAGCAGCACCTCAAAGCTCTTAAATGCTTGTCTTTAGTACCCTCAATCATGGGTCAACTCAAATTCAATACATCAGAGGAACACCATGCTGACATGTACAGAAGTGATTTGCCCAATCCTGACACACTCTCAGCTGAACTTCATTGTTGGAGAATTAAATGGAAATATAGAAGAAAAGATATTGGACTTCCATCCACCATTTATGAATCCTTTCACCTGCCTGACATCGTTTTTTTCCTAATGTGTATGCATCGCTGAAGGCTCTGTGTATTCTTCCTGTGATGAAGGTTGAGAATGAGCGTTATAAAAATGGACAAAAACGTCTTAAGGCATACTTGAGGAACACTTTGACAGACCAAAGGTCAAGTAACTTCACTTTGCTTAACATAAGTTTTGATATTAAACATGATCTGGATTTAATAGTGGACACATATATTAAACTCTATACAACTAAGTCAGAGCTTCCAGCAGATAATTCAGAAACTATTGAAAATACCTAAGAAACTTTAAATATATTTAAAGGCTTTCTCTTGTATTTGATATTTGAAAGAAGAGCTGTAGGTGGATGTAGACCACTTGATCACTGAATACCTTTGCCTTCGTTGAATACTTTAGCTGTTGATAAACTACCTAGTTGAATGGCCTCTGTTGAATGCTCATGCTTTGAAGACCTATTTGTTCTTCCAGAAAATAGCATTAAAAGTGCCATCTTTCCCTTTTTTTGTGATCTGTGCTACTGACACTGTTAAATTGTTTTAGTTAAGTCAATTTGACCTAATGTTTACTATCACAGTAGACCCATGTCAGGTATTGAGTTGTCCATTCCTTGAAGAAATAAATTTTAAAGAGGTATGATAGGAAGGAATACATTGTATAAAACGTTATGATAAAGCCAATGATTGACCTTTGAAGCTAGTAAAAGTTTTAAATATGTTTTTAAAAATCTGTGGACAGTTAAAAGAAATTATTAGAGAGAAGCTTATGAGCTCACCAAATGAAGATTTCTGTGTAGATTTGTCTTTATCAACTGAACTTAATTGAACAAGTGACAGTTACAGTTTGAATGGAAGAGCCTGCCATCGTTACTCCGCATCAGGTTGTTACTGTTTACATTCCTTTGTCCAACCTATTCTCCATAAGCTTTTTAGCAGGCATATGTTTCATGATTGACAGAATCAGAGGACATGGATACTGACAACTGACTTAACTATTTTCTTCTGTCTTTTTGAATGACTTTATATACTGCCTCATCTTGATTTATAAACAAAACCTGGAAAAGCTACAAAAATAAGTGTTTTGTGGTTTATCTATAAGTAATATGGAAAATATTGCTGTTATTTTTGGTGAAGAGAATTAATTTTGTATAGTTTATTTCAATCTAAATAAAATGTGAATTTTGGTTAAAAAAAAAGAAGTCCTCTGAAGATTTCTATTTTCTTTCCCAAGGGGAAGATGACTACTTGACACACACTGCTGACTATTAGTCATGTAGAGTATGTTTTTTTTAATACCATAAATTGCTTATTTTTTTAACTATTGCATTTTTCTTTATGTTTTCTTATTTTTATTATTTGGGATTCATTGAGTGTACAAAGAATTAGGTTACACTAACTGAATTTGTTTGGTAAAGTCACTCTTATAATTGTGTTCCTCCCACCAAAGGTGTGCCATACATAATAACGTCATCCCATATCCCATTTTCTCATTTGTTAGTTTTATAACATGTTTTAAATTTATTTATTTATTGAATCATAACTGTGTACATTCATGCATTTATGGGGTACAATGTACTGATTTTACATTAAATTTAGAATTCTTACATCAAACTGGTCAACATAAACTTAATATTACTTATTATTTATTATGTTAAGATATATATTCTCTAATTTAATAGTTTTGATATGTACCTTTGCATTGTGCATAATAGGTGAGGTCACTCCAAATACACTCCCTCCTACTGGCCTCCCCTCTCCCTTCTCATCCCTCCTTCATTCTGGACTATAGTTGTATTTTATAATTCATATAAAAGTGTGAGTGATTATATATTGGTTTCATAATAGTATTGAGTACATTGGAAACTTTATCTTCCATTCTTGAGATATTTTACTAAGATGAATATGTTCTAGCTCCATCTAGGCAAACATAAAAGAGGTAAAATCTACATTTGGGTACACTTGATTGCCTTCTCTTGCCTGATTGTGATGGCTAAGATATCCAATTCTATGTTGAATAGTAGTGGAGACAATGCACATCATTGTGTAGTTCCAGATCTAAGTGGGAATGTTTTCAATATTACTCCATTCAATATTATATTGGCTGTGGGTTTGCTGTAGATGGCCTCTATCAGTTAAAGAAATGACCCCATAAAAGCCTATTTTCTTGAATGTTTTGATCACGTAAGGATACTAGAAATTATCCAAAGATTTTTCTGCATCAATTGAGAGAATTATATGGGTTTTGCCTTTGTTTTTTATTTTATGAATGTGATGCATTATATTTATAGATTTGTGTATATTGAACCAAACTTGAGACCCTGGGATAAAACTAACTTGGTTACAGTGTATAATTTGTTTGATGTGATGTTGAATTCTTTTTGCTAGGATCTTATTGAATCTTTTTTCATCAATGTTAACTAATGATATTGGTCTATAATTTTGTCTTTTTGTTGTGACATTTTATGGTTGGAGGATCAGGGTGATATTTGCTTCATAGAATGTGTTGGGAAGTACTACTTCCATTCCTATGTTTTGGAACAGGTTATATAATAGTTCCTCTTTAAAGGTTTGCTAGTTGATGCTATTTCAGTGCTTAATATAGGTCTCTTTAAAATTTCTAATTCTTTCTGGCTGACTTTCTGATGCTTCCAGGTATTGTTCCATTACCTCAAAATTTTCCTATTTCTAAGAATAGAGGTTTTTGTAGTAATCATTAAGGATTTATTGAATTTCTGAGATCTCAGTTGCTATTTCTCCTTTATCAGTTCTTATTGACAATATTAGTGATGTTACTTTTCTGTTTCTGTTTAGGTTAGTCAAAGGTTTATCAATTCTGTTAATATTTTTTAAAAGTTTTGATTTGTTGATCTTCTGAATGATTCCATTGGTTTTAATTTCATTTATTTTTGCTCAAATTTGGACTATCTCTTTTCTTTTCTTTTTTTAATTAAATGATAGCTGTATACATTAATGCAAACATGGGTTACAGTGTAGAGTTTTCATATACAATTTGAAATATTTTCATCAAACTAGTTAACATAGACTGTGTCATTTACTTAGTTATTGTGTTAAAACATTTATACTCTAGTTCTAGAAAAGTTCACTTGTACCCTTGTTAGACAGTTTTTAAATATAATTTTTTTTTTTTTTAAGAGACAGAGTCTCACTTTATCACCCTGGGTAGAGTGCCATGCGTTACAGCTCACAGCAAGCTCCAACTCTTGCCTCAGCCTCCCATGTAGCTGGGAGCTCAGGCGTCTGCCACAATGCCCAGCTATTTTTTTGTTGTTGCAGTTTGGCCAGGGCCAGGTTTGAACCCGCCACCCTCGGTAAAGTGGACTGGCGCTCTACTCACTGAGCCACAGGTGCTGCCCTAAATATAAAATTTTTAAAGGACAGAAAAAGTGAAGTCATATTAATGATTTAGAAAAGTATTAGCGAAAGGAAATTTCTTTAAACACTTATTCTTAGGGTATCGGTAAATATTATATGGAAAAATAAACTTAATTTTAAATAAATTTGAGACAGGTTAAACAAAGTTCAGCAGTTTTGATTGCAATAACCCAAATAGCCTTTAATATGCCAATATGGATTATGAAACTCAAAGAAATAGATGTAATATGCGCCGTTTCCCAAATACTTTTGGCCACAGCAAATTTATTTGATGGTACATCTGAAAGGACTAATAGATAGTTCATTGCACATAGTTTACTGGAAAATGTGTTTTAGGAAGACAACACTTGAGAGAGATGTGTTGGACTGAAGGAGTGAAAAGAAGGAAAAAGAATAGAAAGTTGAAGGATAATCATTGTGGGAAATAAGAAGGGCATGAGCTGGGACTGTAGCAATATTATGGAATAAAGACTTTCAGAGGTAGAATTGCATGATTTGTCAATGAATTGGTTAGTGTTTGAGGGATGGGGTTCAGAAGTTATTAAAAGAAAAGAGTGGAAAAGTTTAATTCTTTGGAGAGTGGAAAGACGGTGATACCCTCTGAGATATAGATGTAAGTTTGAGGAGGAAATGAATTTGAGAGACTTATGAAAAATAAACTCTGTTCAATTTCTAAACATTTAGGTATCTTTCTGTTGATATGATCTAGTTTCATTGTGGTCAGAAACTATGTTTTGCATAATTTCAATTCTTTTTAAATTTATTGACATTTCTTAAGTCCCGAAGTATAGTTTTTCAAGGTTATTGTGCCATGTGACTAGAAAATAATGTATATTCTTCTGTCGGGTGAAAGATCCCATTATGTCAACTTGATTAAGTTGGTGGATAGTGTTGTTCAAGTCTTCCCGTCTTTATTGATTTTCTGTTTACCTGTTCCATCAATTACTAAGAGAAGAGCTTGGAACTACCTAAATAAAATTGTACATTTGCTTTGTTCTTTAATTTCTTTCGGTTTTGTGTATTTTGAAGACTTGCTGTTGGGTGCAGTCACATTTATAATTTTTATGCTTTTATGAAATGTTCCTATATATGCCTTAATATTCCTTGCATTAAAGTATAGTTTTCCTGATATTATAGCCACTCTAATTGTCTTTTAATTAGTGTCTGTGTGGTATATCTTTTCTTATTGTTTTAATTATTTACCTATCCATGTCTTTTCTAGGTAAAATGGAGTCATATAGATAGACTGTAATTGATTCTTGCTTTTATAGAACACAACAAATTCAATAATTTTTGCCTTTTAAAATTGATTTCAAGTTAATATGAGTGTACAAATGATTACATTACATTGTTTGCATTTGTTAGATAAAGTTCAAGTTGTAGTTAAGCCCTTCACCCAGGGAATGTGCTTTATATCCTTACATTGTGCCCATTAGGTGAAAACTTACCATCCCCCTCCCCCCTGATCTCCCCAACTTGAATTTGATTTTTTTTTTCTCGTGTGGCGGTATAGTTGTTAATCTCTTGTTTTCATATTAGTATTGCATACATTGGATACTTGCTTTTCCATTCTTGCAAAACTTTACTAAGGAGAATGTTCTTCAAAACCATCCAGGTAAATACAAAACATGTAAAGTCTTCATCTTTTTTGTGTATAATATTCCATTTATACATATACCACAGTCTGTTAATCCATTCATGAGTTGATGGGCACCTGGGTTGATTCCACATGTTGGCAATTGTGAATTGAGCTGTGATTAACATTCTAGTACAAATGTTCTTATGGGAAAGTGATTTTTTTCCTTCTGTGTAGACACCTAGTAATGAGAGTACAGGATCAAATTCAAGGTATATTTTTAGCTCTTTAAGGATTCTCTATATTTCTTTCCAAAGAGGCTATATTAGTTTGTAATACCACAAGCAGTGTAGAAGTGTTTCCTTCCACATCCATGCTAGTATCTGTAGTTTTGGGACTTTGTGATATGGTTTTGACTTTTAATTGGGGTATTTATACCATTTATATTGAATGTAATAGCTGGCATATTTAAGTCTGCTATACTTCTATTTGTCTTCCATTTTCCCCATATACTTTAGTTTCCCCTTTCCTCTCTTTCTACCTTGTTTTTTATTCAATATTATTTCCACTGTGTACTGATTAGTTATACCTTTTAAAAATACTTTTCGAGATTGCCCTAAGGTTTAAAATATAAAGCTATGAATAACAACTTTAACTTTTAACAGTCTGCATTGAGATCATATTATAGTATTTTACATACTGTGTAAGAATTTTTCAAGATTATGCCTCATCTTGTCTCTCCAATAATTTGTTATAGTGTTTTTATTCATTTTACTACTATATGTGTCCTGCAAAACATTATCTTTGATTTAAATAGTTAACTATTTTTAAAGCAATTTTTAAACACATAGCAACTGTTTAGAAAAAATATTCTGCTGCTCTTAGTTTTTTGATGTGGATTTATTTTTCCAACTGGTATCATACCTGTTTGATATAAAAATTTTCTCTAAATTTTTTTTTTGGTATTTTTTTTTAAATTTTATTGAATGGTAACTATGTACATTAATGCCCTTCTGGGGTACAGTGTGGGGTTTTCACATGCAATCTGAAATACTTCCATCAAACTGATCAACACAGCCTTCATGTCATTTTCTCAGTTATAGTT
>CAUYQV010048324.1:0-13225 GCA_963574575.1 Galagoides demidoff
CCTGTGGTCCCAGCTACTTGGGAGGTGGAGGCAGGAGACTTGCTTGAGCCCAGGAGTTGGAGGTTGCTGTGAGCTGTGATGCCATGGCACTCTACCCAGGGGGATAGCTTGAGGCTCTGTCTCAAAAAAAAAAAAAAAAGAAAATTACATATTTAATTCTCTCCTACTCACTGCACATCCATTAGGCTAAGTCAGAAGTCACAGATACTTTCAGATCAATCTGACCATCCTAATAAAGTTAAACTTTAGATGTGCTAAAGCATTAGTATATGTAGTATTAGTCAGTCAATATCCATTTAGCTAACCAAAAGCTTTTAGAATTCATGCTTCAGTTTCTTTCAATATGACATTTTTTATATGGCATCCAGTTCCAGGAGAAAATTTTTGTTTTGACATGTACACTTACTATTTAAAAGCTGGATAGAACAGAATTAACACCTCTGTAGCACCAAATCAAAGCAAATCAAGTGATGAAGAAAATAAAGGTCTTGCTTGTCCATGGATCAGTTAGAGACATTGGCTTTAGTTTAGTGACTTTTAAAATGGAAAGATTCTTTTAATTTTTCTGAGCTGAGATTCAATGTCTCCAATTGCATCAAGGCATTTTAGAACATATAACCAGATCTAATTTTACTTCATGCTTTATTTTCAAGCCTTAAATGCCAGCCCAAGGAACCAAAAAGGGGATAAAGTCGGAGAAGGTCAGTAAGGGCACAATATCAAACAATTACACTGAACTACTCCATGGGATAACAATGATGGGATTTCTAGAGCAGACCTGGATTGGATCCAAATACATCAATGGCACTCACCCTATTGTACTTTGCTGAGCTTCCCTGGATCTTTCAGCAAATCAGAACTATATTGCTTTGATAGTGCAGGTCTATTCCCCAGAATATAGCTGTTTTAAGGTTATTTTAGGGTTTTTAATTTTTGAGAATATCATGAGTGATTTGAATTCATTTAATTTAATTCAAAAAAGGTAAAATTATAAAAAGAGGATACTAATAAATGTCTCAGTGAGAAGTCAAACTGTATTGTGTCAAGGCTTTCACAAAGACAAACATTCACCATTGTGTTTTATTCTGCAATGAAAATGAAGAAAAAATTCTCAGTACTTTTTTATACTTGAAAATGAAATTTAGAAGCTCTTTATTCAAATTATGTTATTAGTGCTATTCCAATATGTAGAAGAAAAATGTTTAAAATATTTCTACTCAATATTTATCCCTTACAAGACACAAAAACCCCACCTTGTTATTTTGGGTTGGATAAGCTATCTGGCAGGCTTTCCTAGAAATTTAAGTGGTTACATTCATAACTTCAGCGTGCCAGTTGCTGGAAGTTCTTATCGTCTAAAATAAAGATGTTAAATTCCAACCACTTAATCTGAATCTGAATCCCCATAAATCAGATCTAAATAATTGTCAAATCTGTTATATTTGACCTTAGTGATTTGATATTGTAAGACTAATGGAAATGTGCTTCAACTGAAAACTCTTAACAGCTATGTGTCCGGGCGGCCTAAGAGCACAGCTAAGAGGGCCAATGTAAGATCACTCACATTTGTGGAAAGATCATTATTTGCTGGAAATTAAAGGCATCTTCATTCACCAGAATAACTAAAATTAAATGGAAATTATTTGTGTAAATAAGTAATTATATAGTAATTAATTAGTTAACTAATGATATTAGTCAACACATTGTTAAAATTAAACACATACATTTGTAGGAATTGTTGACTAATTTAGAAAGTACACAACTAAGACAGGACCCTGGAAATCATGTCACAGTTTACTTAAAAATAATTAACTGGCCAGGCATGATGGCTCACCCTGTAATCCCAGTACTCTGGGAAACCAAGGCAGGTGGATTGTCTCAGCTCAGGAATTTGAGAACAGCCTAAGCAAGAGTGAGACCTGTCTCCACTAAGCATAGAAAAATTAGCTGGACATTGTGGTGGATGCCTACAGTCCCAGCTAGTTGGGTGTTTGAGGCAAGAGGATCACTGGAGCCCAAGAGTTTGAGGTTTGAGGTAGCTGTGAGCTATGATGCCACCGCACTCAACCCAGGGTGACAGAGTGAGACCGTGCCTCAAAAATAAATAAATAAAAATAAAAAAGAAAACAAAGTAAAAATAAAAATAATTAATTTATGCTTATAGGCCAGAAATAGTGCATGTGGGACTCTTTCTTCCCAGCAAGTAGAATAATAAACCAACCTTTCACCACTGAACCTAAAAACTGGTTTCAGTTTACTTCGTAACAAAGCTTTTTAAGCAACTTCCACTGATCTATTAGAATTATCATTTGAGATGAGAATTACTTCTTATCCCTTAAATTATTTCAGAAATGGTCAAAGTACCAAAACATCCACTATCCAATCAATTTTTTTCTGAGTGATCAGGTCTTCACTTTGGATTCCTGCTAATAAGTAGACTGTTAGAGACACAAAAAGGCATATGAAGGTGATATAAAAGGAAGCTATGAAAAGGAAATTAGAACAACAACAACAACAACAACGTTCTTTGACAACCTTCAAATTTAAAATAATTCATGTGACCTCATTAAATCAGTAAACATTATATAGTAATACTGTGGAACAGACACTACCCTAAACTTTAAATGTATATTGAGAGAAATCTTTCATAAAGAAATAAATCCTGCCTGCAGGAAGCTTTTCATGTAGAATTGGGAAGAAAATCAATCAATCAATCAATCATCAATCAAGTTAGACTTGGTAAACGCAAGGGAGAAAGAGCAGACGAGGAACATCCAGGTCCATCTCCGACGGAGGCTGCAAGTCATCAGTCTAACCCACTGATTTTCAACCCTTCTCCCATAAGAAGATCCTAGGTATGCTGCGAAATTTTCTAAAGATCATTGATTAGATTATTTTCCAAAGAACTTAAAGGCACAGTAAGTATATATTCTTTTTCTTTATTCTTTTTATTTGGTCAACATAATTTAAGTCTACCATAGACATTTAACTATAGGTTCAAGTGTGCCATGAAATAAAAAAGGTTAAAAAACTCTGCTAATCTTTACAACAAAATAAAGCTCAAAAAACTGAAAACCAATCTTTGTGCTGTCTCATCCAAGAAGTGATGTCACAAGGTGAACTGTGTCCTTGAAAACTGGATGAAAAGGCTTATCCAGTGACAATGTGGAGCTGAAGCCACTTAAGCTATGAGCTAGAAAAACATTTAGGTAATTCTGATGAATGGTTGGAGGGGGGTGGTAAACTAGCAAGAGAGGGAGAAACCTGTAGGGGCTTCACACTTATGAGGAGCCCCACAGTTTAGTGGGCTTTCTTCTGAAAATCCTACCATGTTTTCAAAGTAAGGATCCAAGAAAGATCGCTTATAGCTCCTGCAAGAGAGGAGACTGAATCGTCAGGCGATGTCCCCAGAGGCTTCCCCATAACAAAGGCCCTCCATCCAGGGGCAGGACGCTGCCAGAAGCCACTCCAAACCTTACCCGCGGTGGAAATGGAGTTAATCCCCACTACTGCTCTCTCTTGTTCTCCAGTCTCACCTAAGAGAGAAGAAATATGGTCACAGGGATCAGGGCCTCAGAGAAATAGATGGTAAATGCTTCAGCCAAGGAAGGGAAAAGAGGGCAAGGGAAGGAAAATGCTCCCACTGGGGAAACCCTGGCAAAGGTTACCCTGCCCAGAGCAGACTCAAGTTTATTCCAAAGAGTATGGATCACGCCATTCTGCCACACTTTGGGACCAGCCTCTGTAACTTTTATGGTTCTTACCAGACAGGCTCCTGTTTAAAGGAACTGTGCTATGGGTCCCCGAAACAAAAACTGCGTAAGTTCCCCTCCCGTCTTCTTGTAGTGTTCCTGAGAGCTTGACTTGTGACCAAGTGGGAGGACACTGTCAGTCTGTCATCTGGGGGACATGATTTTAGGGTCAGTCTCAAAGGAGAAAGAATAGTCTGAAAGGCCCAGAAACTTCAAGACACCTCAAATCTTAAACAACATTTGTTTCCGTATGTACCAAGTTCACAGTGGAGGCTGTCTTGATAAAAGTCTCCTTGATAAGGGGCTTGTTTCCTGGTCAGTCCTGGGGAGGTGCAATTCCAGGGGGGCCTCTCCATTATTACGAATTACCAAGTTTGTGGTTGGCGGCCCTTCCCGCATTTGTAGGATACTGAAAACATCAGACACACAAACACAAATTTTTTTTTTTTTTGAGACAGAGTCTCACCATGTCACCCTGGGTAGAGTGCCGAGGCGTTACAGCTCATAGCAACCTCAAACTCTTGGGCTTCAGTGATTTTCTTGCCTCAGCTTGCCCATAGCTTGGACTATAGGTGCCCACCACAATACCTGGCTATTTTTTGTTGCAGTTGACCCCAGCCAGATTCTAACCTGCCAGCCTCAGTGTATGTGGCTGGTGCATTCTTAAGCACCTCTAACAATAGGAGTCGATTTTTTTCCCCTTACTACAAAGTAAAAACTCTCTTAGTCTATTTATAGGAGTTAATTTTGACGGATCCTGGGCTCTGCCTCTCCTACACACTACCTGGGAACTCCTCTTGCTTACATGGTAAAACATATTCTAAGCCTGGAAATTACCTCCTGGCATTTCCATAAAGAGACTTCTTGTATTGGATAACCATTAAAATAAGTACATTGGTAGAAATTTAAATTGTCAGTGGGCAGACCATGGATCTTTTAAATTAAAAAGACTTCTATATTTGAAGAAAAACATTAGAGAGGCAATTGTTCTAAACAATCCCTTTATTTGTATCTATGGAAATATCAAATTAAAGACATAAAATTAAAGAGGAGAAATATGTTCTATAACCAAAGTTAAATCCTTTGAGCATGCAGGCTGCCTGCTTTGGGCTTTAAGTGTGATTCACAAAGAAGACACTGTACCCTGTAGTCTAGAGCAGTGCTCTTCAACCTTTTTTATCTCATGGCACATTGAACCTATAGTTAAACTTCCATGCCACACTTAAACTATGTTAATTCAAAAAAAAGAGTAAAAAATATAATATACTTACTGTGCTTTGAGCTTCTTTCAAAATAATTTAATTAGTGATCTCTCAAAAATTTTGAGGCACACCTAAAATCCTCTCCCAGCACACCAGTTGTAAATCACTGGTCTAGTGTCTGAGAGTCCACATTTCCACTGCCATGACCCGTGTTTGATTCCAGGTCTTGGAACCAGTCCCTCGGAAATGCAAATTCTTTGACTCAGGAAATAGAAAAACATTTATAAAAATTAATTTGTTTGTTTTGAATTTGTATTTGTGTGACCTTTGATGTACCCACTTGTTTATAATTCCTTCTTCTCCCTTAGACAGCTCTTTAATTTCCCATCATACAGCCATTTATCTCTTTCGGTTTTCTGTCTATGGGCCACATGGCTTGTTGGGTCTCGTGTACAGATGGAGTGCTGAGAAGTTAGGACCCTATGTAACATGGGTAGGGAAATGAGGTGCACCTCATTTTGGCTCCCAAAATGTTCCTTTCCTTAAACCGTCATTGGAGGTGGTCTGCATCTTGGAAAGGTTATAGCCTGGGCTCCTTCTTTGGAAACCCTGGTAAGGCCACAAAGAGGTTCTTAACTTTAGTCTCATGCATGGTTATTTGTTTTGGTTTTGAATTATTTGTTTAGGTATACCTCTAGTTTAAAACTTTGGTTTGTGTTTAGAGTAGGACAGTAAGGATACTTTTCGATTTAATCTTACTTTCTTTACTGGGCCAAAATTAATGCTGCCCCCAACACTGAGAAGCAAAGCAGTAAGCGAGCATGGCAGGCCCCTCCCAGGCAGGGGCACAGAGTACTGCTCCCCCGGCAATCACGTTCTCCTAGTTCCAGTAAAAGGCCAGCTGCTTACATGACAGAAAATTTGCTGCTCGTATGTTCAATTGCTTTTTGTTGGTGGTGTTTTTTAACAGAACTCTGGTCAAATCAGCTTAATTAAAAGCTTATACTTTTCCCTATTCTCTTTTAAATACTGTTTATCCCATGGAAACATCATAGTAGATTAGAAGACTTCAAACTCCTGCTAAAAACGACTTCACTGGCCTTTTTAAAACTCCCCAAAGTGACTCTTCTGAGACTTGTTCTCCCATTTGTTCTGTAGGAGGAGATCTACAGGAAATGTCTAGCAACCTAAGACTCCTCAAGACACTCATACAAAATAGGTGCCACTGGTTCCCTGACTCTGGGCCTTCTGTCTTCCTCATGGACCAGGAAGAGCTGTGGACAGGTTCCTCTCGGGTTTGGTACATGTTAACAGTCATAACTATTGCTACTATGTTACATTGTGGGGAAGCCACAGAAAATAACCAAATTTCTTTGTCAATTACATTTTAACTATGGCCATTTTAAGTCTTGTCCATAGTTAATTGCTTTATTTTGATGCTTTTTTAAAAAAGCAATTTGCAAATCCTAAAGTCTTGTGTCTTACGGAAAGATGGAAAAATATCTGACAAATATAGATTTCTGACAACTTTGAGATGATACCGTTGAACTGGGTAAAAATTTTAAAACTCTAATAAAAAAACTAGACTCATAAAATTGCTAACCTAACATCAAGCAGAACAAGAATTAATTATATGGGACTATAATTATATTTCTGGCTGCAACTCTTCAGACTAACATTTCTAATTTTTATCCCACACTTCTGGCTCAGAATCACTAAAAATTAAAATTGCCTCTTTTCCTGAGGACCTACAAATTGAAGCTAGTCAACCTATCTTTAAGGATAAATCACTGTGATAGCTTATATTTGAACAAATTTTGCACATGCAAACTACAAACCAAAAATGTCTCTCAGATGGCCATTAAGCTTCTCGCTGACTTCCCTCCAAACTCTAAAGAAACTAGTTTATAGACATCTTTGGACATTAATCTTCGCTTTTCTTCTGTTTCCAGGAAAATACCAATGATTAAAGATCTGTTTGGCTACATAAACATAGAGACCTAGCTTTGAGAACCCATTTACAATGCTTCTCCTCAAAGGACAAACAATTGTTTAACTGAACCTACCTATTTTTAGAAGAGAGGTACTGGTTTACTGGGATCTGTTGCCACTCAGCTACTACCTTAATTTTTTTTCTTCCTTTCATTTCCACCAACTAGTCTTTTAGTGTGCAAAATTTTAGCAAGTTTAAGACACGACACAGGGATGCTGGGGTGCAAAAAACTGTGCCCCCAAATATGGTGCTTTCACATGTGTGAGGAAGTCTCAAGGTCTCTTTCTGACTTCCCCCTCTTCCTGTCTACTGGCACTTTTAACTCTACCAAAATGCAGGATGAGATTATTCTCCAGTGTTCCCATTTAGCAAAAACTGAACCTCCAAAGAGGAAAACAATTGCTCACCATTCCCTCCCTGAAATGTCAATATCTGGCACAGAAAAGAAGACTGAGGAACACAACCACACCTGATTGAACTATTTCAAACAAGTAATTTCTGCCTCTTGGATTATTTAAATTCCATAAAGAATCATTTACAAATTAATGTCTATCTCTTGGGTCCATTCATTGCCCTTAATAATAATTTATTATCCCTCAGAAGAATCATCTACATTCTGAATTTCTTCCCTCCCATGTGAAGAAGGTAATAAGCTCTTGTACCCCACTGGGGTATTGAGTAAACATTTTTGTGTGATTCCTCCATAATATGCATGTTAAGATAAATTTTGTATGGCTATTTTTGCCTATCAGTCTAACTTCTATCAGTTGATTTTCAACAAACCTTTACAAGGTAAAAAGAGAAGGTTTCCCTCTTGGTCTCTAGACTAACGGGTAAGAAACTCTAAAAAGAGAGAGCAAATACCAGAATGAGACTCAGCTATAACAGAGATGTTGGAATATAAGACAAATACTTTAAAATAGCTAGGTTAATATGCTCTAGGCTCTAATGGAAAAAATATACAGCATGCAAGAAAAGATAGGTAATATCAGTGGAGAGGTGGACACTTTAAAGAAAAAAACAAAAATAAATGCTGGAGAAAACCCCACAATAATAGAATTAAAGAAGTTCTTTGATGGACATGACATGGCTAAAGGAAAAAAAAAATCAGTGAACTTAAGGATAAGTCAGTAGAAAGTTCTCAGACTGTAGTAAAGAGAACAAACTTCCCAAACCAAAATACAAGAGAAAAAGTTTTTTAAACCTAAGAACTGTGTTACAATTTTAAAAGATATAATGTGGGCGGCACCTGTAGCTCATTGAATAGGGCATCAGCCCCATATACTGGAGGCAACAGGTTCAAACCCAGCCCTAACCAAAAGAAAAAAAGGCATAACGTAAGTCTAATTTAAAAACCAGAGGAAAAGAAAATGAAGATGGAACAGAGAAATTATTTGAAGTAATAATGGTAGAGAACTTTCTAAATAAAACCAAAACACAAATACTCCCATACCTAGACAAAAAACATAATATATTCAATTTTAAAAAACTCAAAGGAGAAAATCTTAAATAAAGACAAAGATTGGAGTATAACTATGATGAGTTTATCACTGATGTGTGTAGGCAAGTCAATTCGAAGACAGTATCAGGTTGTCACAGAAAAAGAGGTTTAATTGGAGGGTCACTGAACAAGGAGATAAGAGGAAACCTCAAGTCTCACTCCCAGAGGATGTGAGAGCTTAAAATCTTAAGAGGTTTAGAGTAGGCCAAAGTATGGTAACCATTGACTGATTGATGAATGTGGGGGTAAATTCACGGGAAAGGGAAATGAAAAAACTGCTTTCTCACGCTGATTGGGCTCCTCTGTGAAGGTCTTCAGACTGGTAAGGAGTCAACTATTCCCCTGGAACTGGGATCTGAACAACATCTTAAGCAAAAGCCTTATAATTCTAACATCAGAGACCCTATCTATAGATATGATAGGGATGCAGAAAGTATCTACTGCTTTGTGACTTTCAGTTGGTAAAGAGCAATGAGGAAGCAAGCCGAAGTGAAGTCTACATAAAGCACAACTATAAACTGCATTTTTGTCAAGCACCAGACATGCAGTTCTCATCAACCCTGTAGGGTGACTTTAGAGGGAGGGAGGTAGTACCTTGCCTATAAGAGAACAAAAGATAAGAAATAAACAACTTCCCATCAGAAACTATGCACATAAGAATAAAGGAAAGTCAAAAGTTTAAATATTTTAGAAACTCAACAAACCTAGAATTTTCAGAGAATCTATCAAATTAGAAAATTAAGGACTTTCTCAGACAAACAAAACTCAGGAGAAACTTATCACAAGAAGACCAACCTTGTAAAAAAGTTAAAAGTTCTTCCTGCTGGAAGAAAAATATGCAAGTTTGAAAATTTAAATCTACATTTTAAAAATTAAAGAAAAAATGTCAGGGAAGAATGTATGAAAGCAAAATAAAATCTTGTTTTTCTTATTTTTAATTTATTTAAAAGAATATTATCTTTAAAGTAATTACAGTAACGATGTATTGGATAATTAGAGGTATGGATAAGTGAAATGTATGACAGTGATGTCAAGGCGATAACTGGGAATCCTCTGCTACAAGTTACTAGAAGTTACCTGCACTGTATGTGAATGAGTATAATGTAATTTAAGGTTAATTTAGAATAATTGAAGTGTACCTGTAATTTCTAGAGGAATATCCAAATTTTTTAAAAAGTATAATTGATAGGGCGGTACCTGTGGCTCAAAAGGGTGGGGCACTGGCCCCATATGCTGGAGGTGGCGGGTTCAACCCCAGCCCCAGCAAAAAAAATAAATAAATAAAGTGTAATTGATAAACACTGACAGCAGATAAAGCAGAATCATGTAAAATGCTTAATTAATACCAGAGGTGGCACAAAAAGAGGAGAGGAAAAGAAATAACAAATACAATGATGAGATAGATGTATGTTACAGTTGTGACACATATTAATGCAAGATACTAACTATGCCTTATAGTGTAAATAATTTAAATATATTAATTATAAGATAGAAGTTGAATGATGGGATACAAAAATAAGCTAGAGGAAATTTTATGTTGTAAAAGATACCCACTTTAAATATAAAGACTCAGGAAGGTTAAAAGTAAAAGAATGAATGATAATATATCACAGGAACACTAAGCAAAATAACATATAGATACAGCTATATATTAATTCCAGACAACAAAAACTTCACAGCATAAAATATTACCAAAAGTAAAAACAAGTATTGCATAATAATAAAGAGATCTTTTCAAAGAAGATACAAAGATTCAATATAGGTATGCATCTAACAGACTACCAAAATGCATAAAATAAAATATAATAAGATAAAAAAGGTAAATAGGTAAGTCCAATATTATAGTTACAAACTAAACACATCAATGAACAATTAGAACTTGAAATTTCAAAAATCAATTTTCAAAAGCACCAAAAATTTCAGTCATAAGTATAACAACATTTGTATAAAATCTGTATGTGAAAAACTATACAATTAAAGAGATCAAATGAATAAATGTAGATATTTTAGTTGTCCATGGGCTAAAAGAATCTAAACTGTTAAAATATCAATTCTTCTCAACTTGATAAATAGAAACAGTATTATCCTAATCATAATCCCATAAAGATATTATGTAGATATTGACAAATTGAGTCTTAAATTTATTGGGAAAATCAAAGCTTTCTAAAACAGCCAACACAATACTGAAGAAGAACAAAGTTAAAAGGCTCATACTACTGATTTCAAACTTACTTAGAGTGATGGGAAATAAGACTATATGGTATTAATGAAAGAATGTATACAGATCAATAGAACCTGATGGAGAACCAAAAAAGAATTCACATGTATATTCACCACAAAAATCTTGACAAAGTCTCAAGGCAATTCATATTCAGAAAATAGTATTTCCAACAACAGTCCTAACAGTTTTAAATATCCGTATGTGTCCTTATACATTACACAAAAATTAAATCAAATTGGATTCAAGGCTTAACAGTAAACTGGAAAACTATACACCATCTAGAAGAAAACAGAGGAATAATCTGCATGAATTTGAGTTTGGAGATACATCACTAAAAATGTAGTTCATGAAAGGAAGTAGTGGATACATTGCGTTTATTACAATTTAAAATATGTTCTTGTCAAAGTCAATGTTACAGAAGGGGGGAAAATAATAATTGCCCACATTTCTGGTAAAGAGCTCATATTTGAAATGTGAACTCTTAGTAAGAAGGCAAGCAACCCAATTAAAAAATTGTAAAGAAGTCTGGAAAATACCCCATCAAAGAAGATATGCAAGTGGAAAATAAGCATATGAAAAAATTCTCAACATCATTTGTCACTAGGGAAATGAAAATTAAACAATATCAAGATATTAGACAACTAATTGAATGGTTAAAATATAAATCCCTGACAATACCAATTTCTAAAGAAGGTATAAAGCAATAACACTTATTTGTAACCAATCAAAATATGCAATGCTACAGACAGACAAGAGAACAGTTTGGAACTTTCTTTTTCTTTTTTTTTTTTAGTTTTGAATTTTCTTACAAATTTAATAGAATCTTACCATATAATCCAATGACCTCATATTCCTATGTATTTACTCAACTGATTTGAAAGGTGACACATACCTTTCACACAAAGACCATATCCAAAAGCTTGTAGAAGTTTAATTCATAATTATTAAAAACTGGATGTTGCAAATAGATGAATGAATAAACAAGGTATGCAACATCTATACAATGAAATACTAATAACTAATACAACAATAATAATTATTAGCTATCAAGCCATTCAAAAATCTAGTTTGATCTTAAAGGTACTGCAAACTGAAAGAAACCAGTCTTATTGAATTTCAGCCATTATTTTTTCAAATATATTTTAGCTTCACATAATTTCTTTTATTTCTTACAATTCAGTGACTCAATTATTAACCTTTTGATATTGTCTCACACATTATTGAGGCTCTGTTCTCTTGTTCTCCCTCCTGTTCAGATTGGATAATTTTTATTGACCTACTTCAGGTTTTCTGATTTTTTTTCTTCTGTCATCTCTATTTACTTCATTCTAGGTGTTTTATTTGAGTTATTTTATTTTTACATTATAAAATTTGTATATGGTTTTGTTTTCTTAAAACAAAAGTTATATATATTGTATATTGATTTGACCTTCTAATATAAAGGTCAACTCAATCCTATAGCCTACAGTTAAAAGAAAAAAAATAAATAAAATTCTTTTACAAATTCCTCTATAGTTTGGAAACACCTTATTCAGATATACTTGATAAAATATAATTCACTTACTTGGTGTACAATTCAATATTTTTAGTAGATTCACCCAGTTATGCAAACATAACCACAAAGTTAGTTTTTACAACATTTTTTTTTGCATAAAAGAAAACCTGTAATCATTGGCAGCCATTCTTAATTCCATCCTGTTTTACCTCAACCATAGGTAATCACTAACTTACTTTCTGACTCCATAGATTTTTCTTGTCTGGATATTTTATGTGGGTGAACTAATACAGTTTTGTGATTGGGTACTGTCACTTAGCATATTTAACATTCATCTAAGTTGTAGCATGTCTCAGTATTTCATTGCCTTTTATTACCAAATGATATTGAATTATATGACTACAGTACATTATACATATGGATCAATAAATTGAGAGAAATTTGAGTTGTTCTCCTATAATATTAAAATGAATAATGTTTCTCCTAATATTTATGTGATATTTTGTGGGGACTTCTTTTTCATTTATTTTGGATATACATATAGGAGTAGAATCACTGGAGCATGTGGTTAATCTGTGTTTAACATTCTGAGGAATTGCTAAACTGTTTGCTAAGAGTGCTAGTGGAGAATTTTTTTCCCCTATAGTTTGGAAACACCTTAAACAAATTTCATAGCTTCACTATTTCTGGGCCAGAGGTTTCCTCTGGCAAGGTATATCCTCTACCTTCCTCTACTGTACACAAATCTCTGAGATAGTAAAAGTGTGATTCATTTCCTCTTAGCCTTCTCTGAAAAAGAGATTCCTGAGTCCGATGAGCCAACATTTTAATTTGGGAATCCTCTGGAATCCTGAGGGTCCCCCAATTCCCAGGTAGTCCTTATAACCATGTCACTTTGAGGTCTTCTAGTTATGAGCCCTTACTTCTAGAGGTGTGAAAGATGATGAACTGAGTCTGGAGGTTTTCTGAAGATAACGGTCCTCCAGGAATAGAAAAAGCAGAAGGACACCCTTTATGTGATCAATGCAGGATTCAGGTATCTTCCTTAATTTTATTCAATA
>CAUYQV010048327.1:0-14123 GCA_963574575.1 Galagoides demidoff
AATAATTTCTAATGCTGGACAACAGAGTAAGGTAACTACAGCTAACAATAATGCATTGTGTATTTCAAAATACCTAGGAGATATGACTTAAAATTCCTACACTTAGAAATGATAAATACTGACCAAGTGTGGTGGCTTACACATGTGATCCCAGCACTCTGGGAGGCCAAAACAGGTGGATTTCTTGAGCTCAGGAGTTTGAGAGCAGCCTGAGCAAGTGTGAGATCCTGTCCCTACTAAAAATAGGAAAACCAGCAGGGTGTTGTGGCGGGTGCCTTAGTCCCAGCTACTCGGGAGGCTGAGGCAAGAGGATCCCTTGAGCCCAAAAGTTTGAGGTAGCCGTGATGTAGGCTGATGCCATGGCAACAGAGTGAGACTCTGTCTCAAAACAAACAAATAAACAAAAAAAAGAAATGATAAATACTGTAGGTGATGGATACTCTGCCATAATCAATTGCACATTCTACACATTTAAGGCAATATCACATGTACCCCATAAATAATATGTGTCAACTATTATATGTCAAAAATTAAAAATTAAAAACCTTACACCCAAGCCTTCCCTTCCCACATAACCTTTATCCATTGTTTATCCACCTTCCTCAGTGGATCTTACTAACGTATATTTAGGACTTACCTTGTGTAAGGGACCGGACATTAAAAAAATGAAATTAACAGTTTCATACACATTGACTTTCTTTTTTTTTCGCATTGACTTTCATAATTCTGCATTGCTTGATAATAATATTTCCAGATCTTTCTCTTTGTTCTTATTTGAATAATCATATTTTACCCATATTTTAAATTTAAACATTTTTTGGTTTGTCTAATAAGCAGAGAAGCCTTGGATTTAAGGGGCTTTTTTCTGGTATCTCATAGTATTGGGTTTTAATGTTAAAGACTGGGGCTGCTCTTACTACACCTGTGTATAGAGATATAGACCCATCCTACCTTCTTTCTTTATTGAAAAGGATGCTTGCTTTCCCTTCCCTCTTTCTCCATTCTTTTGATCTCCATTGATGTATGTCATGATTTCAATTTAAATAATTTCCTTCAAATATTTTAATCTTCTCATTTTAATTTTGGCAATATATTTGCTGCAATTGTCAGAACTTACTTCAATATAGTCAATTGGTCTCATTGCTTCCTACCAGTTCTTATGTGCCATTCTTGAGTTCCTACCTTAGATTCATTGTTCCCTTCCTATGGAGCACATCTTGGAGTACCATTTTTTCAGAGAGAATATATGCATTTGCATAATTCCCACTGTCTTCATATATAAATATCTTGAATGTATATAAAAGTCTTTTTGGAGGGGGAGGGATGAACACAGTTGCAGGGTCCTATTTTTCCCAAAAGCCTTGAGTAACATATTTTTCTAACAAAGCTTTATAAATGTATTATCATCTTCTAGGACAGCTTTTGAACTGATAATATACTCTGGGAATAATAAGCTGTAGAAGATACTTCAGGGAAAAGGGTTCCATGGTCATATAAGTGTAGGAAAGTTTCCATTCTATTGGAAAATGTACCAGGCAACATAGCATAGTAGAGACCATGAGCCATCCTGAGGTAATGAAGATGGCCTAACTTTATTTCCAGTGTACCCAAGCTATTTGACCACAGTAATACTGAGAGAAAGCAACTAACCAATATGAGGTAACAGGTAACAACCGTTGAGCATTTACTATGTATCAGACACTGTTCTAGAACTTAGTCTATGTATATCAACTGATTTAAACCTCACAACAGTTCTATGTAGGTGAATGTTTCAGCCTGTTTCAACAGATGAGGA
The DNA here is from genome assembly GCA_963574575.1 of Galagoides demidoff. Classification (NCBI taxonomy): domain Eukaryota; kingdom Metazoa; phylum Chordata; class Mammalia; order Primates; family Galagidae; genus Galagoides; species Galagoides demidoff. Next base: position 1,796 of record CAUYQV010048327.1, read on the forward strand.
AACAGAGGCAGAAAGAGCTAGAAAATGCTGGAATCAAATTCAAACCCAAGTAGTTTGCTACAGGAGTAGCATTATTTATAGCCTTAAGAGTTGACAGGTATGGGTAAAAAATAACGGCAACTTCTTTATCTCCCCTAAGTCTGAAAAAACATTACAAAACATCTACTTGGACCAGAAAAGAAAGAAAACTTTCCACCAATCAGAAATATGTCCTCCTAGACTGTCACTAGCTAAAATTCGATGCTGAATTATGGCAAAGGCACTTTAGGGGGTAATCTGATTATCATCCATGCAAGTGCTCAAACTCTGCCGTTGGCCAACATCCAGGACCCATCATTGAATACTCATCACCTCATCAATTCATCCTCCTCAACTGATGGGAAAAACAACATCCAAATATTCATTGCACATCTGTGCTGGGCAGATTATACATTAGCAATTCAAATCTGGCCAGTGTACTGGCCACTCCTGTAAAGGCGTCTGTTTGGGTGAGATGCCTTGTTGTCTGCGATGGATAATAAGGCAACTCAGTCTAATCTTGAAGAACAATCAACCCATCTTGCGAAGGTGACTGGCTGTGTGTGTTCTTGCCCTGGCACCGTTGGAACAATGGCCCCATAATGCACTCGACTCAGCTGGCAATGAAGTCCCATCCTGATTAGTAGCCGTGGCTGGTGTCAATCACCACAGGATGCACCATTGTCCTCTGGTCCCCAACACAGTTTATTTACAGGAAAACAAAGGCTTTGGGGCGCTATAGCGGCTTCCCAAAGATTGCAAAATAGATTGAGCTGTCAAGCACACAAAGTAGATGAAGATTAATGAGTTGTGCGGACAATAAATATGAAGAGATGACCATGAATATGCTAATGGGCATTATCCATATACACTGTAATTGCTACCAAAATTAAAAGGTGGCATGAAGAAGATGGGTCACAGGGTGACAGGGTGATAATCTTGGATGCTTGAGACACTCACCCCAGATAAGACTCTCCACAGGTTTCCTTTCCTCAATTAAACCGTCCCAAAGCATCATTGTTCAGAAGCTGTCTGAATACCCTCCTTTTATACGGGGACGTAAGGGGCAGATGAGGGGGGAATCTGGAAAAGTTACTTTAGGGAAAGGTATAATTAGAATAAGAAAGGTGCTTATCAAGGCAAGAAGTGATGAGCTGTCAGGCTCCCAGTTTATCCCCAGGGACAGAACTGATGAAAGATGTCATTTCAAACTTCAGAGCCCCACCCCAGAGCCACAGGGATTATTAGAATGGTATTTAGATCACCTTTCAGGGAGGAATGGGTAATTTTTCAAAGTATTCTAATACTCTGATTTTCTTTTTAAATAAGCATAGTAGAGAAAGATGAATAAAATCTTGCTACCACAAATGGTTTGACTTGGGAGAAGCTATATCGCACAGAACTGTGGTGTGGCTATGCATGGCTGAGTCCCACGCAGCCTTGCAGCCCATCCTCACAGTCCTCTATGTGGGAGGATGGTGGTCTCCGTCCCCATTCACACTCTTCCTTCCTCTCCAGCCTCATGTCTGTGATTCAGAGTTAAATTGCCATAACAACACACCTGAGTAAAGAGAAAGGCTTTCTCATTTCTAGGGTCTCTGTTCTGGACAAACTGCTCCCCGACAGGTCTATGAGACAATCCCTGATTTCAAGACTCATCTTTTGGCTCGGCGCCTGTGGCTCAATCAGCTAAGGCGCCAGCCACATACACCCAGGGGTGCAGGTTCGAATCCCCAGCCCGGCCCGCCAAACAACAGTGATGGCTGCAACCAAAAAATGGCCGGGCATTGTGGCAGGCGCCTGTGGTCCCAGCTACTTGGGAGGCGGAGGCAGGAGACTCGCTTGAGCCCAGGAGTTGGAGGTTGCTATGAGCTATGATGCTATGGCACTCTACCCAGGGTGACAGCTTGAGGCTCCATCTCAAAAAATAAAATAAAATAAAATAAAAGCAAATGAAAAGTGGGACTTTCCCTGTAGCAGAATAAGATCTCAGATCGTAAGGAGCATTGAGATGCCCAATCCTTTAGGCTAGTGAGAATTTTAAATAGCACTTTATACATTATAGCATTTTACATAATAATTTTCACATACACGATCTCATTTAATTTATTGGATGAATTAGACAATGCTTTTCAATTATACATATATGTACATACATATTTTTTACTAAGATACTAAGAATCTCACCTAATAATCTGCACTGGGGCAGCAATCACTCTGCTGTTCATTATGACAGTCTGAACTACCTCTGAAAAATAAAGGAGACACATATCCCCTTGAGAATCTTTATTTACAGGAAGCCGTGTCACAGGAAGATTTCGAAAAAGATGATGCTTTTGGTTTTTAGCTGCAGCTGTTACTGCTACAAATTAATTGGTAGAGGTGGTCATTTAGAAAATTAGAAAAATCAGTCAATTTTATGGAAAGTATGACTGTGACAGTCATAAACGCTATTTTCCAAATATTTCCAAACTCTTATCTTCCAGGCACACTGTAAGATTATGTTTTTTGGGTCCTTTTGAAGTTGAGTTGGGACTGTGACACTATTTCTGGCCTGTAAGTTGTGAGCAGAAGTGATGCCCTTTTCAAATTATTTAAGGATGAAAGCAATTAATTGTTGGGGTAAGACCCTCAAGAGCTTTTTTCTCCCTGCCAGGGTGGTGAAATATTCCAAATAGTGGCTGTTCCATCCATCTGGGTTCCATGGTGAACATGCAGAGGATCAAGAAATAAAACTCTTGTTGTTGTTGTTTTTGAGTCAGGGTCTCACTCTGTTGCCCTGGGTAGAGTGTCATGGCATCACAGCTCACAGCAAGCTCAAACTCCTGGACTCCAGTGATCCTCTTGCCTCAGCCTCCTGAGTAGCTGGGACTACAGGCACCGCCACAGTGCTTGGCTATATTTTTAGAGACAGGGTCTCACTCTTGCTCAGCCTGGTTTCGAATTCCTGAGCTCAAGTAATCCACCTGCCTCAGCCTCTCAGAGAGCTAGAATTATAGGCATGAGCCACCACACCTGGCCTAAAATTTATTGTTTTAAGGCACCGAGTTGTGGTGTTGTTTGCCCCCTGGGCTAGCCCAGCCCATCCTGACTGACATAGCCAGTGAAACAGTGGTTTTGTATCCCAAAGTCAAACAAGGAGTTACTGGCCTACATATTTTATTTTACTGTCTACCATTCTAGTGTTCTTCAAAGGCATCAGATCAAAGAAAAACCACTCTGTTCTTGACTGATACGTGCCAGACTGATCTGCCAGCTAGGTGGCTCCACAGGTGTCTGCATAATTACAATTCCCTGCGATAGCTACCATCATAAAAGCATGTAGAAGGCGAAGTGGCCACTTAGAACAAAGAGTCATTCTGTCTGGGAGATTGAGTGCAAGAAAGACTTCACAGAGGAGGTCAGAAGCTTGCAGTCTGTCTTATAGGGTAGGTAGGAGTTTACCCGGCAGATGATGTAGGGAATGGTACTCAGAGCAGCCACTGACAGGGAGCCTTTGTGTGAGACAGAAAAACATGTCCCCTCTGAGTGGCTGAATTTGAAAATGTGCCCCCACACCAAAGGATGCAGTGTTATGCCAGGGCGCAGGGCTTGGCAAGCAGAGTGAGGCTGGATTCCAACCCCACCATCTGAGCCAGGGGGCTTTGTGCGGTGCAAAAAAAGAATCTAGTCAACTGACTGTAAGCCCAGATATGCAGGGCAGAAAAAAAAATGCCTGCGTAGCTGCAAAGAAAACCAAGGCACATTTAGAGAGCTGCAGGGCTGCGTTTATGCTGGAGCATAAACAGACAAAGGGAAAAGCAATAGGAAAAGCTGGTGAGTGAGGCTGACTCTGCTAACTCGGGCTTCTATCCCCAAAGGAGGTCTCTGAATATGGTCTGGGTGTGAAGAGCATTGAGAGGGGCCAGATCTTCAGCACCCACTGCTGTGCCCAGCCCTCCCCAGTCCCAGGCAAAAGGAAAAATGTGCGTGCCTATGTACAGTTACCAAAATATCCTCCCATGCTTTGGGCCAAGCTGAAAAAGTTAACTTAAAAAGTTTTCAATCAGGCCAATTACAGTGGATCACCCCTGTTGTCCCAGCGCTCTGGGAGAGCAAGGCAGGAGGATGGCTTGAGCCAGGAGTTTGATACACCAGCCTGAGCAACATAGTGAGACTCTATCTCTACAAAAAAGTAGACAAATTAGTTGGAAATAATGGCACACATCTGGAGTCACAATGACTTGGTAGGAGGATTGCTCGAGCCCAGGAGTTTGAGGGTGCAGTGAGCTATGATGACACCACTGCACTCTAGCCTGGGCAACAGAGAAAGACCCTGTTTCCAAATAAATAATTTCCAATCAAAATAAAGTCCTCCATTGCCTAGTCGTTTGTACATCATTGCCAACCCTCATAAACCCGTGAGAGGGACCCACAGACTGATCAGAAATGAGGGCTCCTCGTACCCAGTTAACACAAGGTTATAAAAGAAATAATGGATAGTCAGCTTTTTTTTATTAAGTCATTTGTACATAGATCATGAATACATTTATGCCATTATGGGATTCAATGTGTTGATTATTTGTACAGATAGTCAGTTTTTATAAAATTTTGATATAGTGTTTATCATGGGCTTCTTTGCATTAATTTTGATTTTTAAAAAAATATTGGACCAAATATCATTTCTCTGAATGGCTGAGTCTTGGGGGTCCCCTAGAATTCTGTGTCCCAGGTGAGACAGAATCTTACCTGCTCCCCATGGTTACTGCTGGTCAGACCATCCCTGTGGAGAGGTATGGCTGGGGTTCGAGAGGTGCCCCTGCTGTGTGCCACATTCTCTTAGGAAGCTCCATGCTTCCCAGAGCCAGGCCTCACCACAAACCCGTTAAATGGGAATTTCTGAGAGTGGAGTCCAGGCATGGCTGTATTTTAAAAATCTTTCCAGTTGAGTCTAGTTGGCCTCCAGAGTTGCAAACCACTGCCTTGAAGAGAGTTCAGATTAGATGTGAGGAATGAGGAAGAGGGAGAAGTCGGCACTGTGGCTTGACTCTTTCGAAAAGAGGGAACCCAGGAGGGCTCAGGAAGAGAAAGAAATTTGTGGATAGAGAAGACAGCACGTGAGTACAACTCTGAAGAAGTTGAGTCTGGAGTGGAGATGCACCAGGCAGGTGACTGCCTGCCTACAGAGGCTGCAGAGTGCAGCAGAGACAGAGGTTAGGGAGTGGGCTTAGAGGTGGAGGAGGAGGTCTTAGTGTGAGAAGAGAGGCACGGGGGATAAGGGCCCCAAAGCTGCCTCACAGTGCAGCAGGCTACCCTGAAGGAGCTCTCTCTCCTGATGCCTGTGCCTCTGTATCCCCTTCCATTGTTAACTTTTGGGGTCCCCAACAAGATTCTATGCAGTTGAGAATGAATCTGAGTACTGTTTGCAGAATCACACCCTATAACTCAGAATGAATAAGACAAAAGGGCATCCTGAGATTCTTCCTGTGGACTGGGGGCACAGGTTGGGAAGGAGCTGTTGGAGCTTATCTGGAAGATTGGTGCCTCCACCAAAGGACAAATGCAACTAACTGACCCCGGCCTTTTCCCAAACCTGCCTGAGCAGAAGAATCTGTAGGAATACTTGTTACAGATAAAAATTCTTGGACCCTCAGCACGGTGCCTGTGGCTCAAGTGGCTAAGGCACCAGCCACATACACCTAAGGTGGCGGGTTCGAATCTAGCCCAGGCCCGCCAAACAACAATGATGACTGCAACTAGAAAATAGCCAGGCATTGTGGTGAGCACCTGTGGTCCCAGCTACTTGGAAGGCTGAGGCAGGAAACTCACTTGAGCCCAGGAGTTGGAGGTTGCTGTGAGCTGTGATGCCACGGCACTCCACCCAGGGCAACAGCTTGAGGCTCTGTCTCCAAAAAAAAAAAAAAAATTCTTGGACCCTGACCCAGACTTACTGAATCAGAACCTCTAGGAGAAGTCCCCAAGACTCTGCATTTTTAACAAGTTCCCGTGTGATTTTTTATGACAGAATGAATTTGGGAGGAGCTGCTCTGTTGACAAGGAAAAGCTTCTGGTCTGATAGGCAGCAAAGACTGACAAGGCTTTCCAACTGAGCCCAGGAAGGCAGAAAGTGATTGGCTTGAGATGGCATCGTCAGTGGGAATTGTGTGAGTCAGAGCTGTCCGTGGGAGCACTCAGCTTCCAGCTTGGATCTTCTTCTTCTCCCCAGTGGGGTATAGTCTCAGCCTACCCCTATCCCACCACATCCACAGACACAATCCAGAATACATCCAGCTTTTGTAAGAGAAAATGTTGCCAGAAGCAGCTTATGCCTGAGAATTCAGAAAGACAAATCCTTCCTGAGCCTATTTGCTGGCGTTCTCATCTGTTTTCAATTTGCTTTATATCATCTGAAGGGTCCCTGTTCATCCATTGTAGTTCAAGTTAGTTTAGTAAAGTAATGCACTTGAAAAAAATGCAGTGGATCTTGTGGGGGATCAATCTAAAATGCTTCTTTTATTTTTTGCTTTGGGGGATGCTTTTCTCTTTCTTCATATTTAAAGTTTGTTCTTGTCTAGTTCTCCTAGGAAACAGCACTTTCCCAAGCTTGTCAAAGAAAAGCCTCAGGGGAGTAAACTGGGACATGATGAAATGTATTCAGCCCCAGAAGTAAAGAATTCCCTTTCTTTCCTCCAAGCCTTGTGAGTTGTTTTTATCACATTGGACTTAAGTGTTTTTGTATGGGGAGGAAAAAAAAAAATCGTGATGGTTGATCAGCTGAAATTCATCAAAATTATTTAAGGACAAATTGGTCAATTAGGACACCAGAACAGACAAGAGAGCAATCTGGAAATTGTGTTCTCTGAGTGAGAAGCTGTAATTCTAGTCAGCCTGTGAGCCTCCCCCCTACCAAAAAAAAAATATGCTTTCTTTTTAAATGTTCATTCATTGAGCTTATGTGCAGATACTATACTAGGCTTAGAGAATGCAAGGGGAAAAAATAATTTTCTATCTTTCTGAAACCTAGAGAATAATAGGAGAAAACAAATAAACCAACAAAAATACATAATTTCAGTCCAGCATTAAATGGACTGCTTATAGGAGACCTCCCAGAGTGAGCAGTGTTTGAGCTGAGATGTGGAGGTCGTGAAGGACAAGAGTTTGGGAAGAGTTGGCAGAAGATTCCAACGGGAGGCAGGTAGAGCTCTGATCCCTTTAGGGAAGGACTTAAGGGGAAATGTGGCTTGGAACTGAGTAACTGAAAGCACGGACCATTAAGAAATCAAAGTTGAGGCTCAGCACCTGTGGCTCAAGTGACTAGGGCGCCAGCCACATACACCTGAGCTGGAGGGTTCGAATCCAGCCCCGGCCACCAAACAACAATGATGGCTGCAATCAAAAACTAGCCAGGCATTGTGGCAGGTGCCTGTGGTCCCAGCTACTTGGGAGGCTGAGGCAGGAGACTCGATTGAGCCCAGGAGTTGGAGTTTGCTGTGAACTGTGATGCCACAGCACTCTACCCAGAGCAACAGCTTGAGGGTCTGTCTCAAAAAAAAAAAAAAAAGTCAAAGTTGAAGGATCAGAACCAAGAAGGGTTTGTCTAACCAAATAGGAGGTGATGAGTTCCTCAAGGGGGTAACAAAGGTGGCAAAATGTCGGTCGCATGGACCCTGGAACACCCTGGGTCTGACGTGGCTGGACCTCAGTCTGACTGTCTGACAATGAACAGCAGCAGCCACTTATCTTTGTGTGCCTTAAACATGTTTGTATCATTTTCTAACTGTCCCATAAAGTGAAAATGATTGGGAGGCCCTGCTTAAGGCAAACCAAAGTGAGTATTATGAAAGCCTACTTGAGATTTACAACTGTGTGTATAGGTTATGTCATCAAATTTCCTTACTATACAGAGGAAAAATTTTCAGACCTCACCCATACCTGATTGAAGAAATAAGCTGAGTCAAAAGGAGGGGTTACCAGCCACTGTTAACCTGAGCGCCTATTTCATGCCGGGCACTGCTGGTCAGGCCTTAACAAGGGAGGATGAGCCTATGTGCTGACATCTGGAGATTTTTCATTCATTTCCAAGGCCTGCTATCACAGATAAGTTGAGGAACTGGGCCCAGTGTGAAATTATGTATTTTGGGGGAGTTGTGATGCCACGGCACTCTACAGAGGGCGGCATAGTGAGACTCTGTCTCAAAAAAAAAGAAATTATGTATTTTGGGGCAGGCGCCTGTGACTCACTGAGTAGGACACCAGCCCCATGAACCCGGGGCAGGTTCGAACCCAGCCCTGGCCAAACTGCAAAAAAAAAAAAAAAAAAATAGCCAGGCGTGGCAGTGCCTGCGGCTCAAAGGAGTAGGGCACTGGCCCCATATGCTGGAGGTGGTGGGTTCAAGCCCAGCCCCAGCCAAAAACTGCAAAAAAAAAAAAAAAAATAGCTGGGCGTTGTGTTGGGCACCTCTAGTCCCAGCTACTCGGGAGGCTGAGGAAGAGAATCGTCTAAGCCCAAGAGCTGGAGGTTACTGTGAGCTATGACGCCATAGCACTCTACTGAGGGCGACAAAGTTAAGACTGTCTCAAAAAAAAAAAAAAAAAGAAAGAAAGTATGTGTTTTTGTTTGTTTACTTGTTTTTCTCCCATTATTCTATAGGTTTCAGAAAGACAGAAAATTGGGTTTTTCCCTCCACATTCCATGAGCCAGCACAGTATCCGCACAGAAGCTGAATGAAGGAACATTTTGAAATGAAGGATATTTAGGGGTGGGGTTGGGGAGGCTCACAGGCTAACTAGAATTAAAGCTCACTCAGAGAACACAATTTCCAGATTGTCTATTCTGGTGTTTTGATGGATCCGTGGTACTGGTCAGGGACCCAGGGCACTCCATGCACCAAGTGAAGTATTGACTAACTATAAATTTAGACTAACCATGCTTTGAAGATATAACCACTTTAAGATAGGAAGATACTGTATAACTTTGTAACCTATGAGGTTTAGGAATCTGTTTAAGGGATACTATGATGAGTAATAATGTTGCTGATATTTACTGTGAGAATAAAAAGTAACAAAGGGAAAGAGGGGCAAAGCAGTTATTTCAGGAGATAATAACTACTCTCTGGAATTGCTGGCTTTTCTGTGAATAAAAGTGAATCTTTGACTTCGCTCCTGTAGCTCAAGCAGCAAGGTCGCCAGCCACATACACCTGAGCTGGTGGGTTCCAATCCAGCCCAGGCCTGCCTAACAACAATGACAACTACAACCAAAAAATAGCCGGGTTTTGTGGCGGGCGCCTGTAGTCCCCCCTACCTGGGAGGCTGAGGCAAGAGAATCGCTTAAAGCCCAAAAGTTGGAGGTTACTGTGAACTGTGACGCCACAACCCTCTCTACCCAGGGCAACAGCTTGAGACTCTTATCTCAAAAAAATAAAAAATAAAGAGTGAAACTTTGATCTCATCTGCTTCTGCATTGATTGGCTTGGGTGACAAGCAGACCAACTCCTTGGTCTGGCAACAGAGGGATCTTAGAAACTGAAAAATGAAGTCCCTCACCCCAGGTCAGGAGCAATTGGTGACATACACTCTTTTCCAGCACACAGTCAACAACCTTGTTTTTCTATTGATTTCAACAGAAAGATTTTGAAGCTGGCACAGTAATGTATATGTACACACACAGCGAATAGGATGTAAGGGTATTGGTTTCATCTTGTAGAAATTACTCTCTGCACCTCGTGATTACACCTACATCTACGTCTATATGCCACTGTACACATGGCCACCACCAGACATCCCACACACACATCAGGAATTTCTGAGATTCTCATAGACCACTGGAAAAGAAGTCTGGGAGCATGAAAATGTCCCCATTATCCTCTGTCCAGAATTCATAAGCAACTATTTTCCTTTCCATTCTCTAGTTTTCTCTTAAAATTAAATGCAACACACACACAGCCTAAGCCCAGTGATCTACAGAAAATATACAGCTGCCAATTTGATGTGTCTGGCACTGCCACCAAGTCTGTCAGGAAAAGGAAGGACCCCCCCCCCCCACCACACGCCTTTGGTGGGGGTTGGGGGAGCAACCCAGTCAAAAGGGCCACCGCCAAGCATGCCAGGCTCAGTGCCCTCTGTGCCTCTGGAGGCTGCTCCTCTGAGCATGGTCCCACCTCTTTTATGAAGCAGCTCTTCCAAAAACTGAGAGGAAAAACATCACTCCAATTGGAAGGAGGGTGTATGATGAGGTCAAATCCATCCGCTCAATGTCACACATAAGTCCTGACACCCTGAGAGTTGTAACTTAATATTTTCCTGAATTATTATTATATCGTTTTAGGCAGAGTCTCACTCTGTCACCTGGGCTAGAATGCAGTGGCATCATTAGAGCTCTACAACCTCGACCTCCTGGGCTCAAGTGATCCTCCTGCCTCCGCCTCCCGAGTAGCTGGGAATACAGTCAGTATGCACTGTAATGCAGACTAATGTGCATATCACGCCCAGCTAATATTTCTATATTTTGTAGAGACGAGGTCTGACTAGGTTTCCCAGGCTAGTCTTGAACTCCTGGCCTCACGTGATCCTCCAGCCTCGGCATCCCAAAATGCTAGGATTACAGGTGTGACCCACTGCACCTGGCTCCTGAGTTTCTGATTCTTATGACCTTAACTTTTAACTTCATCTTAACATTCTTATTTATTCATTATTTAGCCAGATCTCTGATTTTAAAATTCTTCCTCCTCCTTACCGGGTCTCTCTCCCAATCCCCCGACCCCACTATGACCCTTTCTTCCCAACAATGCCCGGACTCCTCCCCTTCCTCTCTCTCTCATTAGTTCAGGACAGTCTGATGGCCCCTCCTCTAACCCTCTCCTGGTTGCCAAGTATTCAGAGTTTATGGCCTTATGACTCCAATGACTAACTCAAGCTACACAAGTTCAACCCACAAACCTTTATGATTTTGCGGACTAACACAAGTCGCAGGGTTCTTTCTTATGCAATTAATCACCCATAAAACACAAGGACCAAGTTTTTTTGTCCTTAAAAAATGGTAGCTTTTGTCTAAAGAACTAAGTCAGGCAATATTTCAGGCATCAATTACATGTATCTGAGAGCAGGGGCAGATTCAAGTACCTTTGCAAGGGAGTCTACCATGTCCACAATAAAACCATATTAAAGTACGTATAGCTTGTACTTCACTCACAGGGAGCCTTCCATTCTCAAGCAAGGCTATGAAGAAGAGAATTGTGCTATAAAACAGAAATGCCAATGACATCAAATAATAACACTTACTGGAAGGTGAGGACACATCCCCACAAGAAAGAACATTTTTGTTTTTACCTGAAGGGCAAAGAAAGTGTGTGGACTGGAGATATGGAAAAAGAAAACCGTTTAGTAAGCCCCTCTATGGGTCTTAGATTCAAATACTACATAACAATGTGGCAAGTACAAGTTGCCAAAGAATTAAGAGACTGTGTATCCTAAGAGGTAAGAGACACTCTAAGCTTGTGTAGTCTGGGCTTGCTCTAGACACAGAATTCCCGTGTGGTCATGAACAAGAGAAAACCCACTACTTGACAGGTAGCTCTTCTGGAATCTGCTTCCTTAACATCTCTAACTGTTGAGCCACCTGGGAGGCTGTGGTTATTAGAGATGGTTGGGGGCATCACGGAGTTACAGGTGAGGGAGGTGAGGGCAGCCCAGCCAGCTCATCTCCCAGCCCGTCGCTTGGCAGCTGTGCCTCGTGAGTGGCACAAGGGGCCGAGGCGGGTGGATTACCTGAGCTCAGGAGCTAATCAGGGGCTTTGGGTGTTAAATAAAAGGGGATGACAATCATAATAACTCATGACATTTTTATACATGTTAAGTTATATTATACAAATAAAGCACTTAAAACAGAGCTTGGTTGGGTGGCACCTGTGACTTAAACAGTAGGGCGCCGGCCCCATATGCTGGAGTTGGTGGGTTCAAACCTGGCCCCGGCCAAAAAAAACCCCAAAAAAACAGAGCCTGGCACAGGGTCAGCACACAGCACAGGGTCAGCACACAGTAAATGTTGGCTATGCTGACAATGTACCCTGCCACATCCTCTCCTCTACTAGCTCTTTAGAAGCTCATCCATTGGGGCTTGGTGCCTGTGGCTTAAGTGGCTAAGGTGCCAGCCACGTACACCCATGGTGGCAGGTTCGAATCCCCAGCCCGGACCCACCAAACAACAATGACGGCTGCAACCAAAAAATGGCCGGGCGTTGTGGCGGGCGCCTGTGGTCCCAGCTACTTGGGAGGTGGAGGCAGGAGACTCGCTTGAGCCCAGGAGTTGGAGGTTGCTATGAGCTGTGATGCCA
>CAUYQV010048328.1:0-29334 GCA_963574575.1 Galagoides demidoff
AGTTTCTGACTGAAACATCATCATATTGCCCAATATCTGAGGAGATAATGGGTGATGTTTCCCCAGTGAGCAACCCACCACTGTATTTAGGCAGAATTCTCTTGTCCACATTAGATTTGTTCTATTATTCTATAATGAAAAAATCATGTTCTGCTCTCCGGGGCTTTGCACGTAGTCTCTCTCACTGCCTGGGACCTCTGTATCTCAACTGTCTCTTCCTTCACATTTCTTCTCCCTGTTCCCACATCAAGGAGATTGCTTCTTCCCTGTTCTAGCACTCACTGTAATTTGTACCCTACTTTGTTTTTCACTGTGACATTTTTTAGCAACTAGTGTATTACATTTGATTATTTCCTTATTGTCTATTTCTCTTCCTTTTACCTTTTTTCTTTTCTGCTATGTCTCCAAAGCCTACAACAGTGCCTAGGACATGGTAGACTCTAGGCAAGTTTTACTGAATGAATGGGTAAGGAGTGGCACACCCCATATGGCTGCCAAAGTATTCAGTGAATACTTACAACCCCTCTCTCAGTCTGAAAGTTTCAGACATCTCATTAGCCAAACAGTTTCCTCAGACACTTGACTTTGTCTACCACTTCCTTTCTATTGTATTATAAATATAGTTTGCCAGCAGTGACCTTATTAGTGAAGCAATTGGGGAATGTTAGAACTAAGTCCTCTTATGTGGTAAATAACATTCTCATTACACCTGCCCTTGGAATCACCACTGATGTTAGGTTCTTGGTATTTTTCAACTTTGTCTAACTAACTCTGGATGCAAAATCAAAGTCTGACGTGTTTGTTGTTCTTGTTTTTCACAGCCAAGTTCTAATAGAGCATTTTGGAAGTTACACGGTGGAAATACAATTAGATAAGCAGTTGTTCCATTTTTTTATCCCCCAGAGGTCTTTGAGATTTTTATTTTCCCTACATACATTAGTAGCCTCAAAAATCAAGGCTGGATATCTAATCAGAAAGACAATTATCAGTTCTGGCTGCTTCCAAGTTGGTGTTTTATGTTTTTCAAAGTCCAGATGAGCAGCAAATGGTCTGCTCATTATCTGGTAAGCAACCACCACTACAGACAGAAAGGGAACTTTTTTTTTCCTAACTGCTCTCCCTAATGTTGCAGAAACCTTCCTTTTCAGTTCATTAAATTCGACTCCAGGCAAGTGCTAAAATACAAGATAATTCTTTTTTTGTTATTTCTCTGGCACTTGCAAAGTTCATTCTCACATTAGCGACAAGCAGCCAGAGGGTCTTAACACTTTTTTAAAAGTTATTTTGGATTTAGGCAGGTGAACAAAGGTGTGTTCCCAAAAGGCAAATATTTAGAATTATTTTTCTTTTATTTATACAGAAGGGCCCTCAATCATAATTGCTTTTTAAGTTGGGAATTTACAAATGCCTGATTAGGAGGAAATGTTTTTCTGTTGTATATTGCACCAAAAATCTTGACTCTGAATTTTCAATCCATGGTTGCACCATTAAAATTAATGCTTTTAAAAAGTAATCCTTAAGGCTATTTTAAAAGCATAATCAAGAAATATTTTGTGAATATATCTGTTCTGTGTTTTCTCATTAATTTTTCAAATGTTTTAAAGTTGTCAATTTGACAAATTAAAAGTGGAAATAAAGGGGTTTTGTAGGCAGGATTTTGTGCAATGTAGGTACTGGGATTTTTTATTTACGCTTTCCATTATTTCAGTCCACGGCCTTGCTTCTGTACTTTCGTAACTACAGACATGAAAGGGTCCTTATATTATCTCACTGTACACATTTTATATTAATCATCAGTTACCTCTCTATTCATACACGTATACTACACACACGAGCTAATACATTACCTGTCTATCCAGCTATTTGTCATCTATCAATCATCTCTGGATATTTTAAGATCTGTTTCTAGGAGTGGAATTACCAGGCCAAAGGATATATTTATTTATAATTAAAAAACAGCGTCTACCTTGTCATTTATTGACTGTCAATTAATTCTACCTCTACTAGTAAAAAAGAGAAACATCTGTTTTTCTTATATACTTGATAACACAGTGGATTGTCAAATTTAATTTTCTCCCTCTGAGTCATTATTTTAAACAATATTTCTTTAACTATGAATATTCATGGGAATCTCTTTGGTAAGTTCAGAACCTACTTATCTTCTGCCCTGTCCGCATATCCTGACAGAAAGTGACATGAAACTTTCCCTAGAGGTGTTTGGCCCTCCTTTGTTTCCTCTGCTTAGCCAGCTCTGTAAAATACTCGGGATCTGATTATGTTCCGTGGTAGGTAGTGGTGTTCGTATTTCTTATGTATCAATGGACTGAGCCTACACACAGTGTTGCCATCTAAGTGAGATAATGTCCCAATTTATTGCTACATCTGCTTTCATTATGAATCCATAATTACATTAAATTGTTTCTGGCTGGGAATTGTTGACTTTTGAAAGACAATAGAATGCCTTTTGTGAAGAGAGTTATATCAAAAGCCTCTTTAGTTTTTACTGCTGAACAAATGTTGCCATAATCTTTTTGCAAAGCACATTTCTATCATGATCTCCACCAGACGCAGCCTCAATCTATCATGTTATGCTTCATTGCAGAGACATTTTAATTAGATTTTCCTATGGATTCTTACATGTAGACATTAGAATTCATGAGCATACCAACATTAATTTTTAGAGGTCTTTTATACCAGTATCAGATTATACTACTGTCCATTATATCTCTTTCTACCTCCAGAATATTTGTTTTATTTTTATAAACCATTTCCTCCATTGACAGCAAAGTAGTGCTTCGGAAGAAAGACTTGTAATCCTTTGAGAATGAAAGGGTAAAGGTGGTAACTGTAAAAAAAAAAAAAAAATCCTGCTGAGTGCAGTGTGGGTGCAGTGGCTCACATGCCTGTCATCCTAGCATTCTGGGAAGCCAAGGTGAGTGGATCCTTTGAGCTTAGGAGTTCCAGACCAGCTTGAACAAGAGTGAGACCTCTGTTTCTACTAAGAGTAGAAATAGTAGCCAGTCACTGTGGTGCATGTCTGTAGTACCAGATACTTGGGAAGCAGAGGCAAGAGGATCATTTGAGACCAGGAGTTTTAGGTTGGTATGAGCTATGATGATGCCATGGTACTCTATCCAGGGTGACAGAGTGAGACTTTGTCTCAAAAAATTAATAAAATAAAAATAAATACATAAATAAAAACAAAAAAATTTTAAAAATCCTTTGTAGACAAATATCACAAATAAGAGAAACTTTGATAATAAATATAAACGTGAAAGGGCACAGTTTTCCATCAGCTGGGGAGTCGCTGTGGTGTTCAGCACACTCACTGGGCTCAGGAAAGCCTGGGACGCAGGCCCCTCACTTCCCCTTAAGAGTTTCACTTTCTCTTCCATAGTAGTTTCTGGACTGATTTGACTGCCTGAGTGATTTTGAAATTCATTTTACTTTTGAAGGGAATCAAGACATTATTTTCTATAAGGAATGGATTTTAAATTAATGTGTTTACATGGTTAGCAAATAGCCTCTTCTCCTGTTGCAAAGCAAATTATGGGGATTTGGGGAAGCACTTTAAATTATCTTTTATTCTGGTTTTTGTTTTCCACTTTATTTTGCTTGGAAGCAAATAGTGTATAATTTGATTATTACTGACATCATAAAATAAATTAATTTAGTTTAAGACTAAGTAGTAATAATCAGACTGTCTTTTTACCCTGGAAGAAAAGCTTTCAGAACTTTGCAATTGCCTTTTTTCTAATTTCCCAGAATTCGGAGCTCTCTCACCAGCTCCCACTGCAATTTCCAAAGCATTTACATTAAAATTGAGGGGAAAGGACAGTAGAATTCTCTCTTTTGTAAACTCTGTTTTCAGTACAGTAGTGCAAATCCCATCCCCAGCGTCCTCCTGGCATAGCCTCAGCCACCTCTCCTCTATGGTGCCAGCTCAGTTTTCGGTCTCCTCTACTGCTCAGTTACTGATTTCATTCAGATCCCAGCATTGTGCATCCTGAGATGTTCAGGTGAACATGCTTCCAGCCTTGTAAGGAGAAGAAAGTGTATTTGTGACGTGGAGTACTGACCATTTCAAGCTTTGGATGAATTAGTTGAACTCATACTCCAGGTGACCTCTATCTAATTGATCTGCTATTTACCCTTACTCACTCTTTATCCATACATTTTGTCATTTGCTAGTTCTTTTGCTCATTTATTCAGCCAACAAGAATTCATTATTCTCAGTATGGTTTGGGCATCATTCCAGGCAAGGAAAAAAACAGATATGGACCCGATTTTCCTATTGTGTGGAAGAAAGAAAAAATAGTTCACACACACACACACACACACACACGCAAAAGTAATATCAGGTGCCATAGAGAAAATAAAAGAGGGACAGAAGAATAGAGAGCGACTGGGTAGTCAAGGAAGGTTTCTCAGAGGGGGTGTCAAGTGAGCAGAGGCCTGGCTGTGCGTGGAGCAGCTGTGCCTGCATCAAGGAGAGTGTCCAAATAGAGGCGACAAGAAACTCTCAGCACTGAGGAAACTGTGTGCCTCTGATAGAGGACTGGCTTCCATCTCCATCACTGCCACCTAACACTGTACTGAAGGGTCAGCAGGAAACAGGCGAGCATGTGCTGGGGCCAGCCAGGGCAGAGGGCCAGCCTCACAGGAGATGAGGGGAGAGGGAGGTGGCCGTGGCCATGGTCAGAGCACCACTAAGAAAAAAAAGCTGGGGAGATGCCCGTAGCTCAGTGGGTAGGGCGCCGGCCATATATACCAAGGCTGGTGGGTTCGAACCTGGCCTGGGCCTGCTAAAACAACAATGATAACTGCAACCAAAAAATAGCTGGGTTTGGTGGGTGCCTGTGGTCCCAGCTATTTGGAAGGCTGTGGCAAGAAAATTGCTTAAGCCCAAAAAGAGTTTGGGGTTGCTGTGAGCTATGATGCCTAGGCACTCTACCCAGGGCGACATAGTGAGACTCTGCTTCAAAAACAAAGAAACAAAAAGCTGGTGGGAAAATAGAATGCAGATGAAGTTTTTTTTTTTTTTTTTTTCTTTACTGAAAAGTAAAAGTTTAGAAGATGATCTAAAATTAACCACTTTGGCATCACTGGAATTGCCATTGAAAAAGTGTATTTAATAGGAGACCCAATCCAAACAGCCTCATGCAACAGGAAAAGATGAAAAGTTGTTCAAGTTTGCTAGTCGTCAAGGAAATGTAAACAATGAGAGGGACCATTGTTTCAGTTAACCTGGACTCCGATTGTTTCATAACTGAAACCGTGGCCCAAAAGCTATTGGAGTTTACTTTAGATGTTGCCAAGGACAGGATGGACGTTTTAGAGTATTTGAAAAGAGATATAGCAGAGGAAAAAAATGAAGCTCTTTCCTAATTTTATCTACTAAATTCATCCCATTTCTCTTTCTTTTCTCTCTTCCTCTCCCCCACCTTGCTTACTGCCATCACCATGTTAATAAGAATATATGATCAAGGAGAAAAATATGGCAGGATATACATCAGATTATTAATCTAATGTATCAAGGATGTCCCAGGGAGGAAGGTGAAAAAGAAAAGGGGGTCACATGAAAAAAAACAAAATAAAACAAAACCAAAAAACCAACCCTGCAATACTGGTATCAGACAGCCTGACTGCGTTTATGCATTTTTGTACTTACATATTATCTTTTCAGAGTGACTGACACATATGAGAGATGTAAATGGAAGTATGTGTTGGCTGTCCCAGGGACACAGAAGAAACATATCAAATGTAGATTAGTTGTGTTATGTTTGTGTTTTCAGAATACAACTTGGAGTTCCAAAATAAAAAATAAAGTTAGCAATGTGACTATGAACACCAGACGTATTGGAAAAATATCTGAGTGATATACTTCAAAATTTTTTCATCCATATTTAGCTGTAATGAGCAACACAGAAAATAAAAAGACTAGAAATCTCCATTTTTTTCTTTAAGCATTACAGACTAGCTGAATATTTTGAAAGGACTCCCTGCCTAGTAATATTTTAACAAACAGCTATTTCAGAAAATGTTTTAGCTGAAAACTACCCTGGTAGTAGTTTGATCCGTGCATCTCTTCCTGTTAATGGGTGAACTTCTTCTTTCTTTATTTTTATTTTTCTTTCTCTTTTTTGGGGGACAGAGCCTCAAGCTATTGCCCTGGTTAGAGTGCTGTAGTGGCACAGCTCACAGCAACTTCCAACTCCTGGACCGAAGAAATTTTCTTGCCTCAGCCTCCCGAGTAGCTGGGATAACAGGTGCCCGCCACAATGCCTGGCTATTGTTTTGGTTGTAGTTGTCATTGTTCGGCTTTGATTTGGGGGGTTAATATTTTATGGGGAGATACAGCGATAAGAGGCCGGGAGAGACTTGCCTTATGACCGAGGGGGCAGGAAGAGCCATACTCTGTTTTAGAGTGCTTTGCCATCTTCTGCTGCTGTCCTTTTTAAAATGACAGGAAACCAAGAGGTCTTTTGTTCATGATATTTCATCTGGTGGCCTCTGTTGACTTTTAGAGTAAAAGTTTGCATTTCTCAAGCTTTCTAAATTAGAGTTGTTAAAAAAGACCCAGGAAAACAGCAAATACGGTAATGGAAGAATTTGGGTGATCACTAGTACTTTTTCTTTTACTCCATATAAGAAGCAAATGATGCAAATGAAAACACAGATACGCATGACTAGAAGGAAAACGATTTCCATGTTTATGTGTGTCAGCAACAGAGTTATTTACAAATAACCCATATGAAAATGTAAAAAAGCATATTACATCTTCACATGCCATCTGTATTAGCTGAATAAAGCTTAGTGACATTATTTGCAAATCTGTAGTTAATTGTACATAGACATTTTGTGCATTAAAAAGAAAATGTACATGATTTGAAATAAGTTACATTACATAATTTACAAAGTAATATTAACAAAAACTTTTTAAACAGCTGCCTCCTTATTTAAACAAAATAAATATTCAGGTAGTTAAATTAACAAAAAATACACATTCAGGGGATTATAATTTATAGAAAGATGAACTGAAAATTTAACACAGTTATATTTTACAATGACAGATATCAGTCTCTTCAATCTCTTGATGGAAAAAAACAGGAAAAAGTACCAGAAAGGGAATCTAAATGTTCACGGTCTCAGATTAAACACAAATAGATTCTTGAAAAATAATTGGGAATTATCCCTTGATGGTTAAAAGTAAGTGACCTACAAACTATATAAAAAAAAGACAAAACACAATAAAACTGACATTCCATTATATCCTCAGTAAAGTAGAGATTTTTTAATCGCTGAGAACATGACTTCCAGAAACTAAAACTCTTCATACACTGCCTATTTAAAGACCTGGTAGAAGTGCAAAACATAAAACTGCAAAATTAACTTTGTTCATGTAGCATGTGTTTTATTCACTTAATAATGCAGACATAACCATTTTTCATTGTCCCTGTTATGTAGATGTAGAATTATTATACCACATTGCAAAACACCCTTTTTTATAAAAGAGTAACTAAACTACTTCCTTGGTCTAAACTCCAGTTTCAGATGCCTGAAATCCCATCCTGTAGCCAGGACCATCGGAGGGCGAGACCAGGTGAGGCTGGAATAGGTAGGTGGGTGTTGTAGTTCTAACATTTTAGAACCAGTCCCAGGAATGATCACCTTCGGACAAGATTCCTCACAGATTTGCTCATGGACTACTGTCCTTTCAACATCTTCAATTTTAGAGGAGAAATAGAATCAGAAACACGCTTGGATTTGGTCATATTTTTACAAATAGTGAGATACCAGATCCTTTGGGAAGCAGGATTCTTGCAAATCCACTAAGACCCCCAAATTAGCTTGAGAATGGCCTCTGTTTTCTGTACTGTGTTAAAAGGTACAGGCCTCCTTCACTGGCTAGTAGTGTAGGAAGTGAGCAAAGACTTGAGATAGAAGGAGGAGGAATACGCCAGTGCTGGGCAATTCTAAAGCTACGCATAGGAATTGACAGTTTTGCAGAAAAAATTTTTTTTCCATGTCTTTTACACTGCTCATTTCTTTGACCAAATCTGTTTAAGTCAAGATGTTCACACTGTCAGTGAGACTTTGATTTGAATAGGAAGGAAATACAGGTAGTCTCCATTTTTTTCTTATTAAAAATTTGAACGTGTTTACTGGCAGGTAGTTCTGATGATAGCAGACGAGACAGTTGATGAGAGAGTTGAGAGAGACTTAGCAGAGAAAATCATCATAAAGGACCAGGAATACCGGTTGTTGGAGGAGGTGTGAAGGGTGCTCTTTGCTTCCAGTGGAAGTGATTTTATCTTGAAATGTCCAGGAACTTACCAAGGTTCTAATTAAACCAAAATGACTGCTAAAGGCAGAGAAAAACCAAACTCCTAATAGCATGGCCTAAGACACTTTTGGAAAAACACCAACCACATTTAAAATCAAATCTAGAGTAAACGGTCAATATGTTTCAGTGCTATCATCAGTCATCAAGCATTTTCTCCTTCTTTTGAATGTTCCAGGTACTTATGTATACAAAAGCTGTTACTAATTTTTTTACAGTGCCTAGCACAGTATCTTACATGTGTCAATAAATATTTGCCTTGTTACAATTTGTGCTTTATTAAATGTAATTAAAAACAAGCTTTTATGCACTCCTTTTCAATTAGCTTGAGCTACACCATAGTGTCCTCAAAAAGGCTTTCAAATAAAGACTGTGGTCAATATATTGAATTAAGTATTGATGAATAAGAAAACCAGCCTCTTTAAAGAAAGATCAATTATGCCACTTCTATATGGTTTCTGTTGAAACAGTCCAACAAAATCATAGAAACTTCTCTCAAAATGCAGACCTTCATATTTGTAGAACAGTAGTTCTAAGTAGTTTTTGGGCTCACAGACCATTTGGTAAGGCAAAAGTGTCAATAGACAAGTTACTACTATATTCCCCTCTTGAATTCTTAGAATGAACAAGAAGAATAGGTTTTGATGAAATTCTAGTAAAATATTTAACTCATTATTGACTCATGCCAGGAACGAAAATAAGGCCAGTTCATGTTATAAACATGAATATAGTAACCTCCCATTTGTCCAAAATGGCCAGATAGTGACAGTTCCTTTTTTTCACTGTTCTAACAAGAGGCCATACTGTATTTATCCTAACAGTGAATTTCCAGCCTGGTCCTTAGTGTAAGGTAACATTGAACCTAATCTCATACGTATGTATGTCAGCATATATAATCAATTTTGAGTAAGAACAATTTCTATTTTCATAACATTTTATAATATTTAATTTCTTAATTCATTTAATTCTTGTAGGTAGGATGATCCTGACTTGTCTTTTGAATTAATGGCATTTTACAATATTTTAGGTACAGGAAACAGTTAAGCAGGAACAACTTTTATTGTATCCCACATTTCAAAATGATTAAGCATTGCGTACTTTTCATAAGACTGTTGCCTGAATTTTTCAGGTAATCATTTCTTTCTCAACCATTTTGGACAAATGGGCTTTATTTTATTCAAAAAGATCAACTTGAAGATTACCCGGAAGACCCCTGAGTATATATATTGACAATCACAGTTTTAGAGTAGCAATATTACTTCTGTCTTCCTCTTCAACAAAACAGATGAAATAATTTTTTTTTTTTATTTTCTAGATTTAAATCCTTGGGTTAGAGTAAAATTTCCATCTTCCTAAGTGCCTCTTCTCTTTAAAATGATTCATGTTCCCTAATATAGTTAATAGTCAGTAAGGAATTAGTGGTTACTGTATTTAGTTCTTATTAAAATATATAGAAATCTTTTTATTTTAGAGGTAATGACATTCTAATCTGATGTCTTTTGTAAGCGTTGCAAATACTGTAATGAACAGCAGGGGGAGTTCCAATTCCAGCATGAAGGTAAAATACCTTCTAATCTAATCCAAACCACTTTTATAGCAACATACCTATGTTTAGGATGCAATAGCTTGTGACACTTTTTCTTTTTTAAAACTTGTAAATCTAATGTCCTCTTCTCTTCCAAAGGTTGTTGCAATAATATTGCCTGAAAAACAGTATTGCTTTTTTTATGGTACTTTCTGGATTTTCTTTTCATAGGTATATGAAAGAATTAGATTTTGTTCCACTGTGGCATTCCCAGGGCTACATCCGTGAAAAATACAGCTACTTCCAATAAAATGGTAAATTTAATGACTGTAAATTTTCACCTTTGAAATTAAACACTGATCATAGTCAAAAGTAAATGAAAACCACAGACAACACCATGAGAGTCAGCATCGAAAAACAGCTAGACCAGGGGTGAGCAAATGATCACCTGCAAAAGTGGCCTGCTAGCTGTTTTTATAAAGAAAGTTTTATTTGAAAACAGCTATATCATTCTTTTACTTAATGTGTATTAGCTGTGGCTGAATCAGCAGAATCACAAAGTTAAGAAATTGCAACATTGACCTGGCTGAAAATACTTAACATCTGTTTCTTTATAGAAAAAGTTTGCCACCCTTGGTCTAGATATTTAATGAAGCTCTGGATGTGATATTTACTCTTCCCTTTTTAAAATTCCAGTTTTTCTAAATCATATGTTAACGAGACTGCTTCAAATTTTACCAGCCAGAAAGATAAAAGACTATGGATTTTGAAATACTGCCTGCATTACAGACATCCAGTCTGAAACTGAGAAAACAAATCAGGGAGAAAGAAAAATCAACACATAATTTTGATTACTTTTAGTTACAAAAGTCATTACATACATTATTTTCTCCATCTGCTTGAAATTAAAAAGACAGCCAGTTCCTTTTTTTCTTTTCTTTTCTTTTTTTAACAAAGATAACAAATATAAAAATCTAGTCATAAACGGCCTTCAAAGAACAATTACAAACCAACTAGAGATCCACCTTTTGGAGGGTAACGGGTTAGGGACTTTAACACTTAAATTACTGCCATGTTGTTGATTTCAAATGGCTGCAGTGATGAGGAAGAGGGTACACAGCAGGTGTAGTGGCTGATTCCATCCTGTTGCCATCCAAACTGAACTTGACTCTCTTCAGGATACAAGAACTTGCAAATGTCTCTCTGATGGTCTTAGCACAGATGTCTTCATCCCATATGAAAAGAGGCAGTTTCTATGGCAATACTGGTTAAGTGCTTATCATGCTGCACTAATATAGTGCAAAAATGTGCCTTCTGTATAGCAAAAAGGATGCAGGCAACCGGTTTGAAATTAGGGAAAGTAGAAACATATTATATTAACACAAGTAAATTAGTTTTTCAGACAATAACAACTATAAAATACTGAACTTGATGTCTCTTCCTTCTAAGATACTAGTACGTGTCCAGCATTCATACTTTGGAGAGAGACAACAATGAAGTCTTATAAAAGAGTCTCTGTCTCTGAAATGCGGGTCGACAAAAGCTACCATCAACCACCAAGATGCTGAACTTATTTAACATGTTTTCTGCTTATCTTAGAGCTTATTTCATATTCATTGTTATAATTACTTATTAATGAGTACATAATCTGACATAATAATGTGTATCATTCAATTGAGTATACATGTTGTTATGCTTGACTATAGTGGCGTAGAGATCTTTGTATAAACCCTTCATGCTAGAAAGTTCTACAAGTTAACACTGTAGACGTCTTGTGTCAGGCATCCTAACTGGCCAATTCCACCCTTATTTTTTTCAGAGATCAAAGTGTTTTTTTAGTTGGTAGATTTCAGAAAAGATGATATAAAACTCTCGGAACGCAGCATATATTCAACTAAATCTCCAGACTTCTCAGGGTTGATGGTCTATATGTAAGTACTACTGTCTTGAATATCTCCAGGGGCTGAATACTATTCACTCTTTTCTTTATGATGTTCTTTTAAATAGTTAAAATGCATTTCGATCCACACAGTTGAGATACTTTTGTGGTCTCTGGATATTTATTATGAAATCAGAAAGCTAAATCTGGTTGTTCAGGAAAAGCAGGAAAAGTTTTAGGTTACATGTCGGCATCTCCATCATAGGCTAAGGTTAAAGGTTTCAGTCTGTTGTTTTGCCTTCTTTGGGGTTTCTTTGGCTTTTTGCTGTAAAACAATCATTAAAATTGAGAGAGAGAAAATCAGTTTTTAAATGTAAATTTGACTCTTGGAATAATAAAAAAAAAAAGATTAATAGACCTAAATTGCCTAATTGCTTATGTTGCCTAAATTCAAACTTAGAATTTGATTCTGATCTCTTTGGATTACACAGTTTGATGCACTGAATAAACATTAAATAAACTTTAAGTATTTTACTATCCTATAAAAGATATATTATTCAGGTGGAATTCTTCTAGTAGTTAACAGTGGAAATAATATCATAATAATTTGTATGTGGCCACAAACCTTTATAAATAACACATAATTTATAAATAACACATGTTTTAAGAGACAGTTGAATGCTATTAAATAGTAACATAAAATTGTCCTCCAGCAGTAATTCAATATGAAAATCTACAGTACATTTAGTCCATAGAAAGCAACATTCCCTTGCATGCTTGCTGGAGAAGATATTGAGAAGATGACAGTACAATGCTGGCTCATCTTCTGAAACTAAATGGCTCATATTTGGTAGCTTCTAGGCCATTTAAGACGAAAACCATATTTACTTAGAACCTCTTGTGAACCTCTTCTATATTTACTTAGAACCTCTTGTGAACATCTTCTATATTCTAAATATAGAATACTTATTTGAGACATGAGTTTGCTGTTTCTGCGTTTTGTCAACTGGAGGTGTTTTGTCTGAATTAGAGACATTATTCATCCTTTTAGAGTTTGAAATATTTAAACACTCACCACGCTAGATAAATCATGGAGACGACAAAGATGAGTAACACAAATGCCCCAGCTGCTACACCATAAACCCAGGTCTTTAGTCTCCCATCTAAGAAGAATGAATATTAGTTATTAATTTATATTAGTTGGGTATATAGGAGACAGTCTTTAATTATGACTAATAACCAGTCAACATAATCAATGTCTTTCAAAGCTCAAAATGGATTATTGCTTTGGCACGGTTAATGATTTAGTGCAAAGCTGCTATTGTGAGTTAGATGTGGCTTCATTAAAGATAAATTATCAATGACAATGGAATTAAAAAGGAATAATGTTTGCATTCAGATTTCACGTCTTCTGCTGCTTCTCATCTGAATTTTGCTTCTGACTCAATACATGTGTAATGCTGTATAAACATTCTTGTTTTTAATCTATTTTGAGAATGACAATTATTAAAAAATGATAAAAAAAATGCAATTTTAAGATAGTCCTCCAACCTAGAGTTGATATAGACAGGTATTTAAACACGAAGTTTGTCAACTGAACATTTTTGTTCCAGAGGAAATGAATATATTTAAAATTTTTGAGAATTAGTAATCTTTTAACTAGTTTATATTTACAGTGTGCTTTAAAATGGGTTTGATACTATCACTTGCAAAAGTAACTATTTTGACTAACACGTGCAAGGATTTATAAATTTTTTTCCTGTCTCTTCTTTTTTTTTTTTTTTTGATCCCGTCTCTTCCATTATATGGAATTAGATATGACAGGACCTTTTCCAATTTGGGTTTCAGGCCTCATTTTCTTTGAACTTCTTAGTTTTATGCTCTGAATAAACTTCAAACACAAAGATGCTATTAATGATGCTCCCTAATTTAATTTGATTCTCATATTAACCCACATTTTCTATTGCATACATAAAATTAAATATATGATATTAGTGCAAAAATTATAGATTAGGAAATTGACCTTACAGAGACTCTGATTTATTCAATACTTGAAAGGCAGCGAAAGCAAATTGGTACTGTGGATTTTTTAAATTTTTTTTGCATAGAGCTAGATGAAGTTAGAGGTTCATTTGCTGGAAATAAATTTAGTTAACATCCTAAATATCCTGTTTAAAAAAGATATATTTTTTGATTTGAAGTGAGTTTAAAATCAAAAAGCTGCTCCCCGATTGGTTTCTCTGCCCCAAGAGTTCTTCAACATATATCGGGGAAGCTATATATTAAATTAAAAAACAATGTCAATAATATTCTCTTTTTTTCTTTAAAAAACTGGTTTTGATGTGAGGCGATCTGCTTAAATTCTTGGTCAACGTCAAAATTGCTACTGGTCATTGCTGATCCACTGGCTTGATAGTTTAGAGAAGAAGAGCTTCCCCCGGTTACACGGACAAGTCAGCTTTGCAAAATAAATTATGTTTTCAGCCAAAAATCTAAGCAAAGTAGTGATAATGTGGTTAAAAGCTAATTACTCAAATATTCAAAATATCTTAAAAATCCAAAACTGATTCTCCAATAAGGGAAAGTAATTTGAATGAATGGATTTGAAATAGGGATGTGCTAGGTATGCAAATTCCTTTCTTCTTTTCTCAGGTTGCTAAGGGAATTGTAAAGTCGACGACATCAGGCTCTGCCTGGAGATTTTCTTTAGTCATGTCTAATAATTCCTCCAGAATGTGAGAAAAAGTGGCATAATCTTAGCTGCTGTATAGCCCTGACAGCACATTTTCAAGCACCAGGTTAGCTGTACAGGAATTAGCGTATGATTAAATCCAACGGGGAAAGAAAGCACGCAGAGTAGAGGAAAGCATTTCATCAGGCCCTCGAGCTTCTGCCTGTACTGGCTTTACATCCCTTACTAGATACATTAAGAGAGGTCTGCTAATTATGAAAAATGTCTGGTCAGCCTTCAAGCTGGGATCATCCCATCTGGAAGGGCAGCCTCCCTCCCGCCCCCTGTGTATCAGTTGCTAGTATAGATTCTGAGTATTTGAGTCTTAGGGCTGATATAAATTGTAAAGGACTGAATTACTGATGTTCCTATTTAAGGTTCAAGCCATTACTGTTCTTACGATCAAACTAAAAATTACATAATGACTTTATACTCTCCTTTGTCACAGTTCTGAATGACAACATCCTGTTTTCCTAATTCATATTACCATTGTTAGATGTAAAATTAATTATATTATACTTGTAACTTTAGGGCTTGGATAAAGATAAGTAATATCATTCCCAAAACTTTTCTCAGAAGACAATCATTTCATTTTTCTGAACTCTGAGCATGAGAGCTTTTAAAATGATAGTAAAAAATATAAGAATAGATGGCCATATCAGAAGGAATACATATGGATGAAATATAAATAGCTCACATGAAAATGACTGCTCAGTCTTTTAATCATTTGACATTAGCTTAATGTTTAACTGAAGAATTCTACATGAACACTGTCCAGTCACTTCACCTGGCCCAAATGGCTGTAGAAACCAGGTCCTTCCCCGTCCTGCTGGGTTACTGGAGGGCTGGGTTGGATGGACTGCCCGGCTGGTTTTCACGTCTCCTCTTTTGTCCTCCACGGTGGGTATCACCACCACGGGGATAAGTGTGCATTGCTCAAGTGTGCTGTTGGAAGACATGACTTCGGTGTACCCTTCTTCACAATGGCATGTTTTTGTCTGAAGAAGAACAAGGAGATTATACCAGGCATGCAAGGTAACCTCTCAAAGCATAAGGCTTTAAACAAGGATTGTTTCTGAAATACACTACATGAAATTTCTGTCTTCAATAATTTATTCTAAAAGTTAAAGCAAGTGTATTCTGAATTGTTAATGCTGATAAAAGGAAAGGAGTTAAAAAATATAATTTTTATGCCTCAAGACATGCTTTTTTGCTGGGGGGGGTAAGGGAGGGATTGCACAAGAGACAGTGGGATGATAAAGGATGAAGCTGGCCGGTCTGCCCTGATGCATTGACACATACCTCGCTACAGAAGGAGTGGGGTTGACTACACGGTGGGTTACAAGACCTGTCAGCATCAGGCTGGCTCACCACCAAGCAGCCCCCTGCAGAATAGAAAATCATATTTTGACAAATAATATCTCTTGCTAAGATAAAAGCACACTGTTGTGAGCAATTTGTCTTTGAATCGTGAGCCACTTTGGGAATCCCATGGATTTTTCTGTCGGAGGTTGACTGTGAAATATTTGGCTAACCTTGACCGCCTTCTTTAGCAATGTGAGGACCTTCTCACCTAAGGGAAAAAGCACAATGCCTGGTACTTAGCAGGTGTTCAAGAGGCATTTGTTGAAAAGATGATTTTATAGCTGCTGTTTTGAAAATACTAACTGTATACAATCTATTTCTGCCAGCAGTTCCCAAGCAAGTCCAGCAGTTGAAAAGTAGAACTGATTCTCTTTTAAAGTGAAAATCTTTCTTGGTTATTCAAAGCAATAGTTTTCATGTCCCTTGAGATAACTCTTGAATTTATGTGACTACTTCGTGAATGCATTTTTAAAATAATGCATATATCTTTTTGGAAAGAAAATCACTATTCCTGCTACTTAAGGATATTTTGGGGGTACAGAGAGGAAAATAAATGTAACTACTAAGTCATTTGTTTTGTACTATTTTAACTTGATGTTGAAGCTATTTATCACCCTTCTTTGTTCTTTGTCTTCAAGTATACTACCATTTTTTTTCTAAGTTGTAAATTTTAAGATGGGAACAGATGTCATACAGAAACATTGGCAACATGAAAGAAACTCAGATTTTCAAACTATGCTTGTTCCATTTAATAGAATGTTAGCAAAGCAAAATTTTTCCTTATGGAACTGATGATCTTCTGGAACTTGATGAAAGGTGTCTATTGCCTTCTTTATCTTTTTCTCAATATTATAAACATAAAATATTCACACACAGAAAAGTTGTAATAGGAAAGCAATTAGTCATTGCAAGGCAATTGCACTGAATTGGCCATATTGAAATCATTTTCATTTAATACATGAAGAAAAAGGAAAGCAATATTTTGAGTTTCTTATAAAGAAAATTCAGAAATTAAAGCAATTAATCAAGGTAGATATATAGTTTACATTATTGCCTGTTTCTCATAAAGAATTTCATTTCTCCTAGAAGATGAAAGAAGAATGCATATAGAGTTTACCACAAATCATTTACCCTTTGGCTTTTTGGTCCAAATAGTATTAGAAAGAAATATATTGGACACGTAGCTCTATCAAAAATAAATTCAAAATATGGTTTCTATAGGTGAATCTTTTGAAGATGAACTTACCCTTGCATTGGGGAATAGCCCCAACTGCAGTGGGAAAAGAACTTATAGCATGAAGAAGGAAAGGCAAATATTATTGGAATCCATATTTGGAAAAAAAAATTCAAACACAGGAAGAGCTGTGAAATTGCCTTGGAATGTTTTTTTTTTTTAAATGAAAACATTCATTTCTAATCTCTGAGTTTAACAGATGACCCCTGTAATATCTCCTCGTTCAGAAAGCCCATGCTTCCCTGTCCAGGGCTGTTCTTCACTCATAACTTTTAGGGCGAAGTGGCTGGGGCAGATTTTTTTCTCCCAAATAATAATACTGTGAGAGGGCAAATAGTATCCTGGGAGGTGTCTCCTCGTTATGTACATGTCTCTGTACATAACATAAGGATTTTTTGAAACAGCTTTCTCACGTATAAAGTCATATCTTTACAGGAATACAATTTGACATCCTAATTCTGTTTCCATAGGGATGAAAGAAGTAATTAGGCTCCAATAAATCCAGGTAATTTAAAATTCAATGTAAAAATTGATAGTTTTCAAAAACTATATTGATCTCTGCTCCTGTTATCTTACTGTATATATTAAAATTAAATTTATAAATGGATATTACTCAGAGGCATCCAAAGGCACATCACATTTTCTCCCCACAGGAGGGTGGAAACATAGCAGTGAGTCAGACAGGTCCCCCCGAGCAGTTAACTGTCAATGCTCCTGCTGCCACTATGCTGTGGCGATTCCTATAGATCAGATCTATAAACATAAATTATGTAAGCAGAGGCAATAAATTTGCGGGTCAATGTGCTTGAGATTGAGGTTCTGGTTCTGACCTCTTCCTAGGAAATTTTCAGTGTGACTCACTACATATCTGGAGCCAAGTCTCTCCCCTGTTCAAGGGGTCCTTGGGATCTTCAGCATTTACTGAGATCAGAAAAAAAATCTTAGTAATTACCAATTAAAATAGTTCTTTGCATATATATTTGAGTCAAAACATAAGGCAATATAAAAGTTCTTCCTTTGGATTTCTTCGTTGGATATGTAATGATTTGGGGATGACGACATAGTATGTGAGCTGCTCAGATAATCTGGGTTTGAGATTTACTAATAGGTCTTCTGTCTTAATAAAAAAAAAAAAAAGCTCCTCTAAATCATAGATTTCTAAATTCAAATAAAGTCTTTGGATTTGTATTATCACACTCCCTTGGTGACATTTTTGGTCTATTATTGTATTGCCTTCAAGGCATAGAAGCAGAAACAGTAAAATATAAAATAAATGTTTTATTTCTTAACATGTAATACCACATGTAATACCATACCTTATTAATATATAAAATTTCTAGGAAAAATAAACCGAACATTATTAATTATAATAACTATGTATTAGAATTAGATGGTATTTTAATTAAATACATTCTAGCAGTTAATAACTAAAAGGGCTAGGTGAGGAAAAATTTGAAACATTACAAAATAATTTGTCATTGGTCACCAGATAGGGATATAGCTCAACAGCCCTGATCCCAGCCAGGTATTGAACATGGAAAGAGTATTTTTGTTTTCTTCATTATTTTCTTTAAATAATTACATGTGTGTTATGGGGAGACTTTCAAAGAACAAAGAGAAATTGGATGTTTACCTGTTACATTTACACCATCTGATCTCTGACACCAGACTGTTCGAGAAGAGCCCTTCCAAGCACTGGCCATCCACTTATACTCATAACACTGTCCGTCTGCAGAGACACGATTAACATCAGGGGGAGCATCCTCTCACCCGAAACGACAATCATGAGGAAAGAGTATTTTTCTTTTTTGAAAAAAGTATTGGTCTGTCACCCAGGCTAGAATGCTGTGGCCTCAGCCCAGCTCACAGAAATCTCAAACTCCTGGGCTCAAGCCATCTTTCTGCCTCAGCCTCTAGAGAAGCTGGGACTGCAGGCGCCTGGCTAATTTTTCTAGACCTAGGGTTCTTGAACTTTCTAAGCTCAAGAGAACCTCTTGCCCTGGCCTACCAGAGTGCTACTATACCCAGCCAGGATAGAGTATTAATAATCTATTTGTGAACAACCAAAAAGTGACAAGAAGTCCATCTCTGGTGCTTCAAATGTCAATTTATTGCCCTACAGTTGTCACGCAAATGCTATACAATTTCAGCTCTATATCTAAATCCCAAGTAATTTTCCATGCCTGCTGTCATACCATCCAGTGGGAACCTGGGTTTTTAGATTAACTGAATTTTAAAAAAGTATTATGAAATATCAAATACAGACAAGTATGGAGAATAACTAAAAGAAATACCTATTCAATGATCAATCATGCAAATATAACAAATATTACCATTTAGCCATATTTGCCATAGTTTTCATTTGCTTGTTGATGAATAAAACATAAATAAACTTGACATCCTATTATATTTTTTCCTAATCTCATTTCCCTCTGTGTCTGCTCAGCAATACATTCTGAATTAGACGTACAACTTTCTTTGCCACACTTTTCTTTTACTATACACACACACATATCATATACATGTAAATGATATAGAGTTTTATTTATTTATTTTATTTTTTCTTTCTTTGCAGTTTTTGGCTGGGGCTGGGTTTGAACCCGCCACCTCTGGTATATGGGGCCAGTGTCCTACTCCTTTGAGCTACAGGCACCACCCTTAGAGTTTTATTTTTATGCAGTCTTAAATTCAAAAAACGTTCATGTATACATGGATGGAGCTGGAACATATTCTTCTTAGCAGAATATCTCAAGAATGGAAGAAAAAGTATCCAATGTACTCAGCCCTACTATGAAACTAAAGATATTTTTAAGAACTTGGTATGATTAAGCCATATATTGTCTATATTCAGTGAATGATTCTATGTGTATGTGCACATAACACAAAGACATAAAACAAGTTCACATATCCAATTAGATATTCTAGGTCAAATTTAGATTAAAATTATTAATTCTTATAAATAATTTGATATATCAATTTCTGAGAATGTAGGAAAATCTCTCATTTCACTGTGGATTATTTTTCCGTAATTCTGTCCTTTGATTCAAATAAATTGAAGATGTTATGATTATGGCTGTTAGAAGTGCACAAGTAATGTGCTTCTAATTATCTCAGATTTCTTTAGTTCATAAAATTGGGAAACATTTTTACAATATTATATATCTAATTTATAAAAGGTGGCAGGATTTCCCTTCCTCTAAATCTTTAGAATTCAGAATTCTTTAATTCAATTCTCAGCCTTAAGTGAGATCTTAACAAATTTATTTATTTATCAAAAATTTCTTTACCTTATGCTTTGGCTTAACAATATAAAACTATAACAAAGTAGCTTTCATGAATCACAGCACTCACCGTCACATGATTTTGTTTCTAACATTTGTTCTGGGCACAAATGTTGGTTCTCTAGTTCTTGTATAATTACTGCTCTGGATCGGACCTGTATTCCACCAAAGCCTAGATCCTCACCATTCACACAGGTCAGCTGACACAGGCTCCAGGAAGACCAGTCCTTCAAATAACAGTCACCTGTAAAAACAGCTTTGTAGTTTATACCCACACCCATACAGAAAACCACCTAGGGAATATTTTAATTTCATCCCTACTGGGCAATGTTTACAGGTATATCAGTCATCCATAATATTTATAAAATCTCAATAAGCATTCAATATTTGCCAGTTTGTATGTAATTTTATAATTTTTCATAAAACTTGTTCTTTTCTGAGTGGCTTATTGGTTTACACGTTACTGAATTATATTAAACGTAAACTGCAGCTTAAAGGAACTTGTCCATTATGATTCATCTCCTCTTAAGGCACAATTTTTTTTTTGCAATCATGGGGTACAATGTGCTGGTTTTATATACAATTTTAAATGTTTTCATCAAACTGGTTAACATAGCCTTCACAGCATTTTCTTAGTTATTGTGTTAAGACATTTATATTCTACACCTAGTAAACTTCACATGTACCCTTGTAAGATGCACTGTATGTGTGCTCCCACCAATTACTCTCCCTCCACCCATCCTCTTCCCTTCCCTACCCTCCCTCCCACCTTTAAAACCTACCACCACTGTTATCCTTATGATAGTAAAGGGGTTTACCAAGCACTTGGTACTACTCAAAGAAAACCTAAATGTACAAAGAACCTGTCTTCTAGGTATTCACAATTTCAAAAGAACTTGAACTCCAAGACTGACCAAGCTGATATTTATGTTTTATTTCTATTTCTTCCAAGGGAGTAGAGGTGAGGGAGCCAATTGAGTGGATGCAGAACTGGAAATGCCTGCCACTTCCTCTGATCTAAGTCTTTGATAAACTTCCTTCTTAAAAACTTATTCATTTAAGAATAATAAACAAGCAAAATGATCACATGTCATAAATGAGCAGATAGCTGAATTTCCATAATCTGATTACATGACCAAACTTGAATCTAGGAACAGAAAGAACATTCTCAAGATCTTAGAACCCTCCCTCAAGTGATATCTGCAGTGTACCATATGTAATTTTTGTGTGTCTCACTTCTTTCTCTCATTTATGTTTGTGAGTTCCATTCTATGTTTATGTAGTTCTAATTTGTTCATTTTACTGGCCTTCAGTCCATTGTGGGAATATACCACAATTTAAATGTCTATTCTACTATCGGTGGGCATGTGAAGATTTGTAAATTTTTTTTCTTTTGCTGTTGTGAATATTTTAGTACAAATCTGTTGGTTTTGTTGTTTATCTCCTGTTTATTTTCTATCTCTATTTAATGAGATGTTTCTCTTTATCTCTACTGGGCATAAACCCAGAAGTACAATTTCGGGCCACAGTGTATCCATGTATTTGACGTCTTCAACCATTTTAAGAGTAGGAACGATGTCATAAAGTACATCTTTCCCGTCTACCTATCCATTCTTCAGGACTGACTCCGTGATACTGTTCAGAAAAACACACTTAATTATGACAGATACAAATCCATAAGGGTTTCTTATCATTTTATTTATTCTAGCCATATTTCATGAATAATTCATATGGTCTCATATTATGCTTACGATGACTAATATTAGCACAAAGTTGCGTGGAGATCTGATTAATGAAAAAACTTCATGATTAGGAAATCCTGGCAAGACATTGATTATTGACTGACAGATACATGTGTCATAGTAAAGTAGAGTGACTTTGTAGATCATTATTAGAGAATATCTTTGGTGCTCCTGAAGTATAGAATATTCTAGTAAATTTTAAAAGTGCTAAGGAAAAAAAGCTGAAAAATTTTAAGTAGTCTAAAGTTCTAGAAACACTTCTATCCCCTAGGAAATGGCCACTTTGGGTATATTCAGTTTTTCAATTATGAAAAAACTTCTAAAATTAAAATTAAAAAATCCCTGTCAATATGAATGAAATGTAATTTCACCTCAATGATTGCTAACTACATGGAAATAAACACACACCTTTTTATCAGTAGTGTTTATCTCTTTGGCTATTTACATTTAACACTGTGTATTTTCCAGCAAAACTGAGTAAGTCTTTACATGGTAGTCTGTAGGTTAAGTAATTATCATCCCAAAATAAACCATGTCAGGCTTCAAAGATTTAACAACAGCAAATGAGAGAGAGATGCTCCCTTTTACTAAACATATTTTCAATATTTTGACTACATGAACCATTGTAATGATAAAATTACACTAGGCCTGCCAAAGATATGATAATTAAATACATAAAAATGTATTTCCAAATTCAGTATTCGCTTTAAAGCTTATTATTTCACATATTGCTAGCTTTCAAAACACATCCATGTGGAAACTAGCAAAAGAAAGAACCAAAGAGAATAGATGGTAATTTACAAGAGAAGAGCAGGCTACTCCTGGATTAGTAATTGCTTTCATTAAAATGGTGTGTTTGCCCTGTCTGTGTTACATGGGATCCTGGAAGTTACTTTCATATCACTTATAATGTTAAGTTATTTATGTCACTATGAGATTAGCAACTGTCCCTTCTGTTAAAAGTAAGTTCTACAAGGACAGGGTCTGTTGGTTGCTAATATACCTCCAACTTCAAGTCCAGGTTTGACCTAATTATATTTGAGGAATAAAAGTCAAATAAATGAGTGTCCTACAGGAAGTAAAGTGAAAACATGGGGAGTCTTCGTAGCAAGGTACACTCCAGTGCCTGCCGAGGATGCCGGTTCTGCTCAGCAAATCCTACTGCTGGTGCTGGAGATCTGGTTGTGAACAGATAGGCCTTCTGACTTTCAGCCTAGGCCACTTTCTGTTGACTCTACGCCCATTCTGGACATCACAGTCCAAAGGTTCAGTTCTTGGTCCTGCCTAGAGCCCTGTGAATTAAAATGGTTTTATTACACTGAATTGTGTGTGATATCTTGAATGAGATCAAGCCACTTTCAAGGGCTGGAAATGAAACGGAAATTACCAGATCCACAAAAGGTTATTACTGGCAGGTATGAGTATGTCTAAGTAGCGATGCTTTGTTTAATTCTAGAAAGTAAGATTTTCTTTTATTATCTTATTTTATAGTTTTTAATTTTATTGTGGTAAGACCATTTAACATGACATCTACCCTCTTACATTTTCAAATGTCCAATACCTATCCAATATTGTTAACTCTAGGCACAATGCTGTACAGCAGATCTCTAGAACTTACTTTATATAACTAAACCTTTATACCCACTGAAGAGGACTTGCTGTTCAGATTTTTTTAAATAATATTTATTTCTTAAACTGAAGTAGATAAAAATATACAGGTGTGCCAAGAATAGTACCACAGTTGAATGTCCACAAAGTCTATCAGGAGCTATTTTATTTATTGCTTTATGCAATTTCATTAAGTTCATCTTAATAATAAGTTGTAGACTATCAGTATTATCAACACAAGTAACTTTTTTACTAAGGAATGAGTAAATTTTGAGTGAATGGATATGTAGCCCATATTCTCAGCTTTTCCAGCTTGTAGGGGCTCAATCTCAATATTTTTTAAATTTTTGAAAATATATGTTATCCAGTTTTAAATTTCCTCAAATCACATATTATTATTTTATTTATTTATTTATTTATTTTGAGGCAGAGTCTCAAACTCTTGCCCTGAGTAGAGTGCAGTAGTGTCATAGCTAATAGCAACCTCCAACTCTTGGGCTCAAACAATCCTCTTGCTTCAGTTTTTCTACTTTTAGTAGAGATGAGGTCTCACTTTTGCTCATGCTGGTCTTGAACTCATGAGCTCAAGGGGTCTGCCTGCCTTGGCCTCCCAGAGTGCTAGGATTACAGGCATCAGCCACCGGGCTTGGCCCCAAATCATATATTTTTATACAAAAAATATGTTTTATGCCCATTTATTATTTTTTCCTGAATCTTAACTTTAATCTTTTTGAGATTTTATTCAAGAGAACACATTTTTAAAGAGATGTATTTTTCTTGTTGTAATGATAAGCAAATTAGGAGATTAAGTTTTCCATCGGGGGTAAAATATAGGTAATTCGCTTCTTTTTTTTAATTAAATCATAGCTGTGTACATTAATGCAATCATGGGGTACAGTGTGCTGGTTTTATATATAATTTGAAATGTTTTCAACTTTTTTTTTTTTTTTTTTTGGCAGTTTTTAGCCAGGGCTGGGTTTGAACCTGCTACCTCCGGCATATGAAGCTGGCGCCCTACTCTTTTGAGCCACAGGCACCGCCTAAAATGTTTTCAACTTCTAATCTTGTTTATTTACAGCCCACTAACAAATTTTTGCCTCTTTATGTTATTCAAGGATGGATTTCCTAGCTTATTATGACTTTAAATTTTTGCTACAATTCCCTGCATCGAACCCAAATTCCTAAATATCAGCTTATCACATCTGCCAATTTTCTTACATTATTTGACATACAATGTTTGGTTTCTACATTTTTACTGGATGTACCCATTGTGTCAACACTGAATATGTATATTTTTCAGTATTTTGAATATTATTGTCTTTCAGTTGCAAGTATTCTGTTTTTAAAAATTTTTCTCAATGCTTTTCTTATTCTCTATTTTTCTATTATTTATCTTTTAATTAGGATGCATCTAGGTGTGAGTTTATTATTGATTCTACTCAGGACCCGGAGTAAGCTATCATTACAAGGACTTAAATCTTTCATTAACCATTACGTGTTTAAATATTCTTCCTCTCTTCTATCCTCTGGAAATCTGAAATAGGTTATCTTTAATCCCTATTTTCTCAACTTTTATTTCATACTTTTCCTGTTGAGCATAGACTTAAGGCCTGAATTGCCATGTCCTATAGATGTTAAAACTTCAGAGAAGTGTCAAGAGAGGCCATGAGGGAGACGTGGACTTCACCTCTACCTGAGAGTAAGGAGGCAGTGATCCCCTCTGCTCACAGGTGCAGTGTCCGGCTGTTAGCACAGGTATTACTGAATAAGAAGACAGCTGACATCCTTTAGCTTATACACATAACCCTTCTTGACCCTGGCCCTAGAAAGAAATCACCAAAATATGAATTCTGTTTTGTTCTTGTTACCTGGGCAAGGCTGGGTGCAGGTTTCCTCTAGAACCACATTTCTGTTACCGTCTATGATGGGTTCAATGTCAGCACAGAATTCCTCATCCACCACTTTGCTGAAATCATCACCTGAGCCATCACTCACTACACAGGAAATGTTCCTTGTTCTGGTCCCTTCTCCACACTGGGCCTCCTGAAACGGAGGAAGAAATAACTAATTAGGAAAAGAGAAATAATTAATCACAGAGCTCATCATCACAGACAGTCATCTTTGCACCATTGATTTTGATTTATGAACAGTTGGGGAAACATTTGAAACCTTAGGTAAGAAGCCTTGTAGGGCACTAGCTATAAAACATACACGGAACAATTTATTTGCTTTCTAGTCAAAAACAGGCAAATAAATTTTCATTAAAATGAATCAGTCTCTAAATGATTTCAGAAGTACAGGGCAGGGAGTATTTGATACCAAAACTAATTAAATGGTGATACAATGGCAAGGCACCTAAAATCTTTAAGAAGAAGCTTACCATCTGTAAGCCTGAAAAATATTTCCGAAATGAAGTCTCACAGATACACAGTACGCACTTCCATACAACTTCCTGAGATTTTATACCTGCACTTGGCACAGAGACCACTGGCCATATTGCCACCGATAACAGGGCTTCACGGGGCAAGGTTTGGACTGGTCCATCAGAGAAGGGCATGGTCTTCCGTCACCCTGAAAAGGCTGGGTTACTGTTCGTCTTCGGATCATTTTTCCTTTAAGAGATATAAAGTGATGCAATTTTGGTGATATGCCACAGTTATACAAAAATACTTTTTTTTTTTTTTTTTGATAGAGCCTTAAGCTGTTGCTTTGGGTAGAGTGATGTCGCATCACAGCTCACAGCAACCTCCAACTCCTGGGCTTAAGCAATTCTCTTGCCTCAGCCTCCCAAATAGCTGGGACTACAGGTGGCCACCACAACGCCTGGCTATTTTTTGGTAGTAGTTGTCATTGGTGTTTGGTAGGCCTGGGCTGGATCCAAACCCACCAGCTCTGGTGTATGTGGGCACCTTAGCCGCTTGAGCTAAAGGCACAGAGTCCAAAAGTGCATCTTGTTGGGAGAGACATCACACTGTCTATTGTGAGGAAATCCAGGAAGAAGCAAGGCTCAGATGCTTTGGAAAGAAAGACACCTATTTCAACCTTTCTGAAGATTCTCTGCTATGATATGACTTAAAACGAGAGGGACATTTTATTTCATACTCCTTGACTATTAGTGTAATACTAATTGAGACGCGAACGAACCTGTGAGGCCACATGTTTGAGAACATTCTGACCAAGGAGACCAATCGGAAAGCTGACAGTTCACAGGGCATTCCACCACGCAGGACGTGTTCATCTGCCAGTTCTTCTCCAGGCCGAGCTGAAAGAACAAGGTGGATCTGTTTGTACTGCCACAGAGGCCTGAGCACGGTGTGCTGCCGAGGTGGGCAGAGAGCCAGAAAGAGTAGAGAGGGAGGGAGAACAAGCAATCCGTGGAAAGGAATAGAAAGATATCTGAAGGAGGGTGGGACTTCAGGGCACAGGATGAATGGAGGGGCGCCCTGTGACCCCACATACTTGGACACTTTCAAAAAGCAAATGAAAAACACAGATAAAATCCCCAAATTAGTTCAATTTCCCTAAATGAGGAACAAATAAGTACACACACAATTAATTTCCAAGAATTCATTAATATTTAGACCTACAACTGTATCTTTGGGATGTTATTGTTTTTGTACATTCATGTCGAACTGCAAAGCAAAGGGAGAGCTACTCTAAAGACAAACTCACCCAGGATTAATCACATAATGTGTGGAGATAACAGAAACATCAGTTTTTAAAGAAGCTATTTTTCTCAAAAGGAAATGTGAGTTCCCAGAGATTTTCAATTTTGAATATTCTATGTGGGTTTTTCACAAAGATTTTTTTTTTCTCTTTTAAAACTGATTTTAGAAACTGAGGTCAAATTCAGTTATTTTGGTGTACATTTTCTCATTCAATAATGATGGTATGCCATTTCTTTGGCATTTGCATTCTGTTCCTTATCATTGAAATATTCTACTTTTAAAATAGATGATGAGGTTTCTAATTCTTCTACTGTATATTCCAACATTTAAAAAGTTTAAGGTACCTCTGGGAGGCTGAGGCAGGTGGATTACTGGAGCTCACGAGTTTGAGACCAGCCTGAGCCACAGCAAGACCTCGTCTCTAAAAATACCTGGGCGTTGTGGCAGGTGCCTGTAGTTCCAGCTATTCAGGAGGCTGGAGAATAGCTTGAGGCAAGAGAATCGCTTGAACCCAGGAGTCTGAGGTTGCTGTGAGCTGTGACTGCCACAGCACTCTTATCGAGGGTAACAAAGCGAGGCTATGTCTCAAAAATGTTTAAGGCACAAAGCAGCACTGAAATAGGAACATTTAAAACTTGTTCTGAGAATAAAAAATTTTTCGATTGATAATTCTTGGAATTTTCAAGACCATTTCTATTTCTGTATAAATAGAAGTTTTTATTTTCTAATTTACTTAGCAGAAGATGCCAATAGAAAAACTTTCTGAAGCTTTATGCTGTGTTTCATGTACAGCTCCTGGCTCTAAGTTATCTACTGATAGAGCATCAGCTCTAAGCTGTGTGGACTACATCCCTCTGCTCCTTTTTCATTCTGTACCAGTAACACTTGACAAAGCCGAGTGTTGGGATGAAGACATTTACCATATTACTTAATTAAAGTCTTAAAAATTCTCTTAAAAGTTATGGGTGGTTGGCGATAACAACCTAAGGTGATACGATGAAAATAAATGTGTTACATTTGAGATAGATAATAGTTTCATAGAGAATTTCAGTCACAGAATTCAACTATTACTGACTTACGTCATCACAGAGGTACAGAGGATGTGAGTTTACCGTTATTCTGGGTATCCACTATGTATTTTAACCTGGTATGACTCTTTTCCTTACATTTCTCTCCCTCCTCTTT
Organism: Galagoides demidoff; assembly: GCA_963574575.1. Lineage (NCBI taxonomy): Eukaryota > Metazoa > Chordata > Mammalia > Primates > Galagidae > Galagoides > Galagoides demidoff. The sequence continues at coordinate 28,563 of CAUYQV010048328.1, forward strand.
CTTTTCTCCCCCCTCATATTTATCTAAACAAATATGCCTAAATAAATTAGAAGAGATAGAAGGAATATATTCAAGAATCAAAATGAGAAAAAACAAGGACAAACAAGTTAGTAGGTATCAAAAGAGAAAATTTCTGAAAATATCACACATAAAAATACTATATTGGGCAATGCCTATGGCTCAAAGGAGCTTAGGGCAACAGCCCAATATACTGGAGGTGGTGGGTTCAAACCTGGCCCGGGCCAAAATCTGCAAAAAAATAAAATAAATAAATAAATGAATAAAAATACTGTATCAGTTCTATGTGAATTTAACTCTAATTTTCGTCTTTGCTGAGTGGTAGTGCCATCTTTGTGGCTGTTGGACATGCAGCAATTGCCATCCACTGCTGTCATACTGAATGCTGACTGCAGGGTTTGCACAGTGAAATTTTTTTTTTTTTTTTGAGACAGAGTCTTACTATCTCACCCTTGGTAGAGTTCTGTGGCATCACAGCTCACAGCAACCTCAAACTGTTGGGCTGAAGTGATTCTTTTGCCTCAGCCTCCTAAATAGCTGTGACTACAGGCATCCGCCACAATGCCCGGCTGTTTTTTTTGTTGTAGTTGTCATTGTTGTCTTTAGCTGGCCCGGATAAGTTCAAACCCGCCAGCCCTGGCGTATGTGGCCGGTGCCCTAGCCACTGAGCGTGGTGCGGAGCCCAAAGTATATCTTTTTAAATGCAACATCTTATTACCTTAATATGTCAATCAAGGTTCTCCAGAGAATACAA
>CAUYQV010048329.1:0-39150 GCA_963574575.1 Galagoides demidoff
TTTAACATTTATATTTCCAATCTACCTAGTCTAGTAATAATAAAAGTAAATCTTGTATTTCAGGAACAAAATCAAAGTTCTCATTTTTTGCTTATATACAATGAACCAGATGTTTAATAAACATGGTTTTAAATTGGGAAAAAAAAAAAAAAAGAAAATGGGTATAGAAGGGACATTTCTTAAACTGATAGAGGCCATCTACAGAAAACCCACAGCCAATGTGGTATTGAATGGAGTTAAATTGAAATCATTTCTACTCATATCAGGAACCAGGCAAGGTTGCCTATTGTCTCCACTGCTTTTTAACATTGTAATGGAAGTCTTAGCCATTGCATTTAAGCAAGAAAAGGCAATCAAGGGTATCCACATAGGGTCAGAAGTGATCAAACTTTCACTCTTCACAGATGATATGATTGTATATCTGAAGTGATCAAGGAATATAGTGGTTTCTCAGGATGCAAAATCAATACTCACAAATCAGTAGCATTTATATATACCAACAATAGTCAAGCTGAAAAAAACAGTCAAGGACTCTATTCCATTTACAGTAGTGCCAAAGAAGATGAAATATTTGGGAGTTTACCTAACAAAGGTAAGCTGGGAAACAGATATAAGCCTGGGAACCACTCACAGCACCACCTGGTGTCCAGAAAGCATATTGCAACAGAAATATATTTCTACTAAAGTTGATACCTAAAGCATATTCATGTTTATATATATATATATAATATGAAAATAATTTTTTGTTGTTGGTGCCTTTTTTCTTTGCTCATTCTTTTTGCATTTTTCTTTTTTCTTTCTTGTAGGAGTTATTGTTAATTTTAAAAATTATTATTAATATTATTTTTTTTTCTCTTCTTCCCTTCCTCTTATGGCTGCTGAGAATGCTTACATCAGGCTATTTGAGTTTCGTTTGTTTGTTTGTTTGTTTTTGTTGTTGTTTTTTAAATTTTATTGAATGGTAACTATGTACATTAATGCACTTCTGGGGTACAGTGTGGGGTTTTCGCATGCAATCCGAAATACTTCCATCAAACTGATCAACACAGCCTTCATGTCATTTGTTTGTTTGTTTTTGATCACCTGTTTGTGTGTCTGGTTGCTTTTATGTTTGTTTGTTTGTTCACTTTGTTTCAGTGTGTCTGGAGTTTTGCTAAATCCTCAGGTTGGCTATTTTCCCTAACTCTAATTTTTACATTTAACAAGAGCAAGGGGACATGGGGGATAATGTTGAAAGCTGACTGGATCCAGCTTTCAACAGAAGCTCCTGTCCAGAGGGAGGGATAATGGCCAGAAGGAACCCAACAAAGTTGAAAGGTGGGAGCCAAGCTGAGAGATGAGATTGATAATCACACGTCTTCTCTGCTGAGGCAAGCTGCAATTCCAAGTAAATAAATTTCAGGTACAGAACCCATCCCAAAGAGGATGTGTGTCCATCCCCTCCCCCAAGAGAGTTGCTTGCTTGCCGTGGGATCTCTACTAGTGAATGGTGAACTGAGGTTCTCTTTTTTCACCCCACCAGAACGAGTTGCCGGAAGCTGGAACTCCTTCTCCACAGAGTCCCTGCTGTGAGCCTGGGCATTCTCTTGTCTGGCAGGAAGGTTGAACAAATATTTCCCCTGCCAGGGTCAAATTTTGGAGAGACACCTCCCCAATTCTGTGGCCTGCCAGAAGGAGTTAGACCTCGCATTGCAGGGATACCAGAGGAGCAGAGCAGCGGGGGCAGAGGCATGGTCCCTGAGGGTGAAAAACATTTGCTGCTTTGTTAACCTCTGGTTTGGGATGAGCTCAGGTGGAACACACTCCAGTTCCCATTGAACACCCAAGGTAGTCAGATTTCAGCTCCCCCAGCTGGCCTGTGGCAGAATATGGTCACCTGGCTGATGAAGCATTGACTTCCCTCTGACTCTGGCAGGCTCAAATCCCTGGCACATTTGCTCATTGGAAGGAATTGGGCCACAGTGGTGCTACCAGTGCCTGAGTATGACGTAGGTGCAAAGTGGGGAAGAAGGCACCAGCCCCCCAGACTATTTTGCTAGACAGGCACTTTCCACTGCTGTGAGCATCACAGCTCACAGCAACCTCCTACTTTTGGGCCTAAGCAATTCTCTTGCCTTAGCCTCCACAGAGCACTGGAGTAAGTTACAGTTTGAGCTGCCAGTGGACTCCTGATGTCTGGTTGCTGGAGACCTTTTGAACTCTCCCACTCGAGCTTTTTTTGTGTGTTCACTGGACCAATTGATTTGGAATTCCTGACCTGGGCCAATCAGCTGGGGATCTGCCAAGTTTGTACCCTGGGAGTGTGGGATTCCCTTGTTCCAGATGTAACCTGTGGAGGGTGGGGTTTCTTAGTTGCTTATATATGTCCACAGCTGAGATTTCAGCCCAAAGCCACTGATACACTAGAATTGGACAAAGACTAGCTGAATATAAGACAGAGCCATCTAGCCCCATCACACCAAGCATGGCCCCAGAATTTTAAGCTGCAGTACTGAACAGGACCTTTGTAAAGCTCTAGGGGAAAGGCCACAATCACAAGTACCCTTTGGTAAAGGGCTGGTTCATTTAAACTCCAGGAGCTGTGAATTCAATTTCACCTTGCCAGCCTCTCTAGCCAAACAGTGAAAAATAATCATAGGGCAGAATCAGTGGAAAAACTTTGGCAACATGAAGAATCAGAGTAGATCAACTCCCCCAAGGAATTACAAAGGAGACAACAAAAGATCCCATTCATAAACAAATTGCTGAGATGTCAGAAATTGAATTCAGAATTTGGATTGCAAACAAGATTAACAGAATGGACCTAAAGTTGGAATTAGAAATTCAAGAAGTAATTCAAAAGTTGTCTCAAGAATTCAATGAATTCAAGTGCAAAATCACCAAAGATTTTGACACATTGAGGTAAGAACTTGCAGCACTCAAAGATTAGAGAAATACAATAGAATCCCTCAATAACAATATAATCCTCAATAAGAATGGAGTAGGCAGAATAAAGGATCTCTGACATTGAACACAAAGCTTTTGAATGCTCCAAACTCTCAAAGAGGAAGAGAAGTAGAGAGCAAAAAAAAAAAGGATCATTCCCTGAGAGAATTGTGGGACCACTCCAAAGAGGCAAACATTTGCCTTATAGGAATCCCTGAAGGAGAAGAGGATGTTTTGAATGGTGCAGATACTCAACTCCAAGAGATAATTGAGGATAACTTCCTAAGCATGGCAAGAGATACTGAATTTCAGATAGCACAGTTTCAGAACCCCAGCACAACTCAATCCAAATAAAGCATCTCCTAGATACATTGTAACTAACTTTGCCAAAGTTAATATAGGCACATTGTAACTAACTTGGCCAAAGTTAATATGAAGGAGAAAATCCTACAAGCAGCCAGACATAAGAAAATCATAAGCTACAAGGGTAATAATATAGAATCACTACATATCTCTCTACTGAAACTTTTAAAGCCAGAAGAAGATGGTCATCAACCTTCAATCTCCTAAAACAAAACAACTTTCAGCCCAGGATCCTGTAACCAGCTAAACTGAGCTTCATTTATGACAGAAAAGTTAAATACTTTAATGACATACACATGTTGAAGAAATTTACCATAACTAAACCAGCTCTTCAAGATATTCTCAGACCTATCCTCCATAATGGCCAGCACAATGCTTTACCACCAAAGTAAACTCACTCTGAAACTCTTGATCAAAACCCTAATAAACATGAACAATTTAATATCATCTAGCACTGTAATAGTTGGAGATTTTAACAACCCTTTGTCAGTGTTGGATAGATCCTCCAATGAGAAACTAAGCAAGGAAATTTTGGACTTAAACTTCACCATACAACAATTGAATTTACAGACATTTACAGAACATTTCATCCTAACAAAACTGAATATATATTCTTCTCATTAGCCTATAAAACATCTTCCAAAATTGATCACATCTTAAGTCACAAGTCTAACCTCAGCAAACTTAAAAGTGTAGAAATTATTCCTTGTATTTTCTTGGATCATCACAGATTCACCAATAACAGGAATCTGTATACTCATAGAAAGACATGGAAACTAAATAACCTTATGCTGAATCATAGCTGGGTCATAGATGAGATTAAGAAGGAAATTGCCAAATTTTTGGAACAAAACAATAATGAAGACATGAATTATCCGAACCTGTGGGATACTGCAAAGGCAGTCCTAAAAGGGAAATTTATAGCGTTGCAAGCCTTCCTCAAGAGAACGGAAAGAGAGGAAGTCAGCAACTTAATGGGACATTTCAAGCAACTGGAAAAGGAAGAACATTCCAACCTCAAACCCAGCAAAAGAAAAGAGATAACTAAAATTAGGGCAGAATTAAATGAAATTGAAAACAAAATAATTCTACCTAACCAAAAATAGGAAATTAAAATCCCTAGTATCATCAATCAGCAATGACAAAGGTGAAATAACAACAGACACCTCAGAAATTCAAAGAATCTTTAATGACTACTGCAAAAAACTCTACTCTCAGAAATACGAAAATCTGAAAGAAATTGGCCAGTACTTGGAAGCACACCACCTTCCTAGACTTAGCCAGAAATAATTGAAAATGCTGAACAGCATATCACGTACTGTAATAGGATCAACTATAAGAAATCTCCCCCAAAAGAAGAGTTCAGGACCTGACGGTTTCACATCAGAATTCTACCAAACCTTTAAAGAGGGACTAGTACCTATATTACTTAACTTTCTCCAAAACATGGAAAAAGAAGGAATACTTCCCAAAACATTCTCTGAAGCAAATATCAACCTGATCCCCAAACCAGGAAAAGACTCAACAAGAAAAGAAAATTATAGACCAATATCTTTAATGAATATAGATGCAAAAATATTCAACAAGATCCTAGCAAACAGAATCCAGCAACACATCAAATGAATTATACACCATGACCAAGGGGGTTTATCCCAGGGTCTCAAGGTTGGTTCAATGTACGTAAACCTATAAATATAATACATCACATAAACAAACTAAGAAACAAAGACAATATGATTCTCTCAAGATGCAGAAAAAGCTTTTAACAATATCTAGCATCCTTTATGATCATAATACTTAAGAAAATGGGTATAGAAGGGACATTTCTTAAACTGATATAGGCCATCTACAGAAAAACCACAGCCAATATTATATTGAATGGGGTAAAACTGACAACATTTCCACTCAGGTTAGGAACCAAGGAAGGTTGCCCATTGTCTCCACTACTTTTTAACATTTTATTTTAATATTCCATGTGTGGAAAGCATTCTGTCACACTTGGTAGATGCTCAGTAAATGATAGTTAGAAATGGTAGCAATTCTGCCCCAAATCTCCTCCCAGCCTGGACTTCTCTCAAGAGAGTACTCCCAAGAGAGTTCTTATCATACCAAATGGAAAGATAAATAAAACTGTGATTTCTCTTAACCCCAGAAAGAGCCTCACTTGCTGTATATATTTAAGGAGGTAATTTGGTCTCTTTCGTGCCTTATTTTCTTCACTTGAGCATGTTTCATGTCATTAATGTCATCAAAGCATAGCATGAAAGTATTTTGTACAAGTACCACATTTTGAAATGATGTATTCATTTCTTATTATTTGTTAAAAGACATATCATTATTAAAGAGTAACAGGTAAATTTTCACTTTTGGGCAGGACTCTTAGCATTTTTCTTTCTCCATCCTTTTTACCAGAAAAGACAAGTTGTAAAACAAGTTATTAGGAATTTTTGCCACACCTTCAACCACCATCTACTATGATAGTGATGATGACCATTAGTATAAGAAGTGGTTAGCGGGGGCGGCACCTGTGGCTCAAAGGAATAGGGCACCGGCCCCATATGCTGGAGGTAGAGGGTTCAAACCCAGTCCCAGCCAAAAACTGCAAAAAAAAAAAAAAAGAAGTGGTAAACAGATGAACAATTACAATAAGAAGACAGGCCCCAGAAATCAGGAAAATCAAAGCCAGGAGACAAACCAATACATGTCCAAGAGAAAAACTCAATTGAATTCAAGTAGGGGAGAGAAAGGAGGGGGACTGTTGTGCTCCCACCTGCTGGGCACAATATAAGGGCATATGGCACACCTCCTGGGTATCGGGACCTTACCTAACAAATGCAAACATTATAACCTAATCATTTGTACCTCATATTAATCTGAAATTAAAAGAAAAAAGAAATCAGGAAAATATATATCTTGTACAACAAGATATCCAACAGCCTTGGATAACCGAGATTAGGTTATTTTATAAATTATCATCCACATTTTAGACTCACAGACTAATAGAACTAGAATATCCACGGCATTCTGGGGAAAAGGAAAAAATTGAATATGTACAAGGAACACTACAAAAGTTTTCAGATACACAAATATTAAGAAATGCAAAATCACTTTGATTACTATACTTTCTCAAAATAATCACAACATTTCATGCACTTTTGCACTCTTGCAAGCCATTTTTGAAAACACTCTTCCTACTCATTTTCTCCAAGTGCTATAAGCTCCCTTTTGTAGGTGTAAACAGTTTCTTCCAGGTTGGAGAACCTTCTCCCATGCATAAGGACAGAAAGTAGAACAGTGGCTACCAGAAGCTGAGGGCAGGGTAATAGGGAACTACTGTTTAATGGGTACTGAGTTTCAGTGTGAAGTGATAAAAAAGTTGGATGGTTAGTGGTGATGGTTTCATGACAATGTGAAAGTACTCAATTCCACTGAACTGTGCACTTAAAAAGATCTTATGTCTATTTTGTCACAATTTTTTTTTTATTGTTGGGGATTCATTGAGGGTACAAAGAACCAAGTTACATTGATTGCATTTGTTAGGTAAAGACCTTCTCATAATTGTGTCCTACCCCCAAAAGGTGTGTCACATACTGTGACTCCCCCACCTTTGTCACAATTTTAAAAAAAATAGGATTTTAAGCCTATAATTTAAGAGATAGAGGCAACTATAAAAAGAAAGGACTCACAGCTGGGCACAGTGGCTCGTGTGATCCTAGTGCTTTGGGAGGTGAGGCTGGCGGATTGCTTGAGCTCAGGAGTTCAGACCAACCTGAACAAGAATAAAACCCTGTCTCTACTAAAAATAGAAAAACTAGACAAGTGCGGTGGAGGACACCTCTAGTCCCAGCTACTTGGGAGGATGAGGTAAGAGGATCACTTGTAGAACTACAATGGCCCGGTACTCTACCCAGGGCAACAGAATGAAACTGTCTTAAAAAAAGAAAAAAGGAAGAAAGAAATAACTCATGCACACACAAGAACTCAGGTTTGGAAGTGGTTTCCTCTGAAAATAGGAAAATGTTGGAGGAAGGGCTGTTGTTTTTCAGAGAAGTTTTATAAAACTGTTTATCTCTTTAAATTATATACATGTAACAATTTGGTAACACTATAAACAAATGACACATAGTGAATGTGAAATAGTTGTAATTTCCTCAGTTTTATAGATAATCAAATCAAGAAGAGGGTAGGATCTTTAGCCAAAGTAAAAGCAGTAATTGACAGATTAGGAGCTTGAGCCAACATGCTCTAATCCGAGTTCAGCATCCTTAACCACAACAACACATTGAATGTAGCTTGTAATATTACAGCATCTTCCTAAATACCCTATAATTAACTTTCCTAGGAGTCCTGCCTGACAACCTTCTTAAATTGCTTTTCTTAAATTGTTTTATTAAATGCCTAATAATATGACTGGTTTTTTGTTGTTGTTTGTTTTGAGACAGAATCTCACTCTGTTGCCCTAGGTAGAGTGCTGTGACATCTAGCTCATAACAACCTCAAACTCTTGGGCTCAAGTGATCCTCTTGCCTCAGTCTCCTGAGTAGCTGAACTACAGGTGCCCTTTGCTAAAATGCTCAGCCATTTTTTTTCTATTTTTAGTAGAGACAGGCTCTCACTCTTACTCAGGCTGGTCTCAAACTCCTGAGCTCAAGCGATCCACCAGTCTTGGCCTCCCAGAGTGCTAGGACTATAGATGTGAGCCACCACAGTCGGCTCATAGTGCAGACTTTTCCATTTTGTCTATTTTTCCATTACTCATTAACACATGACATTTTTTCTGTTCCAAGCATAATTTTAAAATAATATACTTTTCCTGATTTTTTTTTCTCTATCTTCACAGTTAAAGTTGAGTGTGGCATTTTGGTTCTGCATTCAGTGTTGTTCCCTAAATGGTTGCAGAGACTTTGCTATTGATGAGTAAGACACTCCCCTGTATTTCCTGCATAGAGTATTTTGTACTAAAAGCTATCCATGGTCACCTTTGTGGCAACATAAAGCATTTCCCTTTCAATTCAACTCAAGTCACCAACCTAATATTAATTTTAATGTTAATTTTTTCCATTGGAAATGTGATATAAAGAACAGTTAGACAAAGCAATAATATATAATGTACCCTGCTTCTGACTTTTAGAAGAAAAGTCTTATATGAATGGTGCTTTCAACAATACTCCATTAGTTATCAGTTGAACGTATACTAATGGGCATTTATAAAATAACTTTTTAAAGAACTGTGAGGACCTATCATAAGCATATCCTTCAATGCTGACAAAGTGCCTTTTCCCAGAATAATGTGCTGATAAATCATCAATGTTAGAACTCTAAATAAGATTTATTATGCTTTTAAGATACCACCTCTTATCATAATAGTATAGATTACTGTGCACTGTTCCTCATCTTATGTGACTGTCTCAACCAGGCTGTGTGCTTCTTGAGGGCAAGGCAGTACAGGACTGAACATAATAAGTGCTCTTTAAGCATTTGTAATAATTAAGTTATGAATCAGTGTATTGAGTCATGATATGTTAGTGTTGAAATGAATCTCGGGGATCCATGGCTTTACCTACTTTTTCTTTTTTTTAACATACAAAAAAGAGTACATGAACAAACTTCTGAGTGTATATTCTTGTGAGACATTTCATATGCACTTGTTACAGGATCTCCTTTCCTTAAAAATAAGGAAAGGAGGATCAGGGAGGTCAAGTAGCACAGGTCAGGTCCAAGGTCACACAGGGGTCAGTGCTTTCACTTGGAACTGAGAGCTTAAGTCCAGAAAGGGACGTTAGCTGATGTGCAGTGATAAGACAGACTGCAGCTGACAGTCTGGCCCAGAATTCAGCCAAAGGTGTAGCCCATTGTGGAACCCTATAATGGGTTCCAATGTAAGGCAAAAATAAGTTTCTGTCTGAGACACCTTTGGTTATAATTCCTCTATGAAAATTACTGCTGCAATAATGTCTCTCTAAAACATGTATCTTACAACTAAAAAAATTAACTTTGGTTCTCTCCCAAAACAGAGGCTCAAAGAAAACACATTAATCTAAGACCATCCGGCAGCTGAGGGGAGACGGGGACCAGGACCAGCCCTAGAGCTGCGGGGAGACAGGGGACCGGGACCAGGCTTCACACTACGGGGCAGGGCTGACTTTCCCGCGTTTGGCTCCAGGTGTTAACAGAGGCCTCTACCTCCGTGCTCTATAAATCCATATTCCAGATATATCCTTCTGAAACTTTCCATTTCCCCAATTCCTTTCATTGGCATTTCCAAATACCTGTATGTCCATTCCTCATTTGTTACTGTCTATAGCAGTTATGTCTTAGCTCTTGCCATCTGCCTCCTGCCACTTGCTCAGCAGAAAGCTCTGGCTGGGGCCACCACTGCCTCTCCTTCTGAGAAAGCCGAAGGTCTCTTCCTTCCAAGGGAGGAGGCCAGAGGCTGTGTGACCCCCAACGTGCTGCAGCAGGTGGCAGCCCCCTGCAGCTCCAGCACCAACTCTGGCCTTAGAAACCCACCAAAGCTCTGCATCCAGCAGCAGGGGGTGTGAATTTCCAGTCAGCTGCCCAAGAGGTCCAATAACACAGAAAAAACAGTCGAATTTTGACCAATGAGAGCCAAGAGGCAAAAAGGAACCAACAGATTCATTTTGTTTCGTTTCTTTCCCATTGTAGCCAGAATTTCCGGTCCTTGATCTTGGGGTTCCAAGAATGAAACCACAAACCACTCAAATAAGTGAAAGGACGCAGTTTATTGAAAGATAAAGAGATAAGTGAAAAGAGAGAGAGCAGAACCTCCGGCAATGGAGGGGGGCCCAAAAGGACAACCTGTTTGGACCTTCTGTCTAAGAGTTTATATAACGCCCCCTAATCCTGCAGACACGGGGGTTTGGGGAGGTACGTCACAGCTGGCCAGTAGTCTGTGGGCAGAAAATAATCCTAAAATCAACGGAGGAATGGGGTTCTTGCAGTTCTTGCCCCAGGCTAGGGAGTAAGGTGTGTCGCTCCACTTCCTGGAGGACCGGCCCAGGACCAGTGACGTTGCCTGGAATGTGGCCTGGAAAAGGCCTGTTTGTGCCTAGAAACCGGGGTCTGCGGTGAGACCGATTTCTGAGCTCACACTTGCATGGAAAACAGTGTTGTTATCCAGACATGAATGGAAATCACGTATCACCATGACTTGTCTGTGGTTTCATAGCCCCTCTGGAGACATCCTTGTGATCCAAGTACCAGCTGTATTTTCTTTTGGAGCTGTGTCCAGGGAAGTATCACTACCTCCTGCCTCTGCACAGCCCCTCCCTGGGTGGCATTCCCCACTACATAGCACCAAGGCTCTGTTTCAAATTCTGCTCCCTACTCAACTCATACCCTGGAGGCTTCATAGCGATGGTGAGTTTTGGAGAAATGAAATTCACAAATTGAAAATACTGTTTCACCAACTCAGTTGGCAATGCTCAGGAGTGCGCAGGTGAAAGGGCGGATGTGCGGGAGCCGCTGGGAAAAGGTCACGGGACTATAATGCTCACACCTCCATTGTCCCCTCTATTATTTTTTTCCATAGCTTTTTTTTTTTCTATTTTACTTTAAAAAATTTTTCAGATTAATGTGAGGGTACAAATAATTGGGTTACAATGGTTGTGTTTTTTAGGTAGAGTCCCTGTTGTAGTTGTGTCCTGCACCCAGGGGTGTGCCACAAACCCTTGCATTGTACCTATAAAGCGGGAGCTCACCAATCCCCTCCCCCAAAATTGAATTGAATTGAGTTTTTCTCTTGTGTGGGGGTGTATTACATTGTCTACTGGCTTCACATCAGTATTGAGTATATTGGATACTTGCTTTTCCATTCTTGATGCACTTTACTAAGAAGGATGTGTTTCAACTCCATCCAGGTTAAGGTAAAAGATGTAAAGTCTCCACCTTTTTTTGCTGTATAGTATTCTATGGTATACATATGCCACAATTTATTAATACATTCATGGGTTGGTGGGCACTTGGGTTGTTTCCTTATTTTAGCGATTATAAATTGAGCTGCCTAGTGCAAATGTCATTATGATAAAATGAATTTTTGTCTTCTGGTAGATGTCTAGTTATGGGATTCAGGGATTAAACGGAAAGTCTGATTTGAGTTCTTTGAGGATTCTCCATATTTCTTTCCAAAGAAGTTGTGTTAGTTTGCAGTCTCAACAACATTGTAAAAATGTTCCTTCTCTTCACATCTGCCCCAGCATCTGCAGCTTTCAGACTTTGTGATGTGGGCCATTCTCACTGGGGTTAGGTGATCTCTCAGGGTGGTTTTGATTTGCATTTCTCTGATGATCAAGGTCAATGAACATTGTTTCATATGTTTTGTTAGTCATTTGTCTGTCTTCATCAGAGAATGTTCTGTTTATATCTCTTGTCCAGAGGTAGATGAGATTGCTCTTTTTTTGTTGATTAATCTGAGTTCTCTGTAGATTCTAGTTATCAACCCTTTGTCAGATCCATAATATGCAAATATCTTTCCCCATTCTGAAGATTGTCTTTTTGCTTCATTTGTTCTGTCCTTAGCTGTGAAGAAGCTTTTTAGCTTAATTAGTCCCATTTGTTTATTTTTGTTGTTGTAGCAATTGCCACTGAAGTCTTCTTCATAAAACCTTTCCCCAGGCTGGACATCATTAATAGTTTTTCCCCCTCTTTCTTCTAGGATTTTTATTATTTCATGTCTTAGATTTAAATCTTTTATCCATCTTATCTTTTGCATGTGGTTAACAAGTTCTCATAGCACCATTTATTGAATAGGAATTCTTTTCCCCAGTGTATGATTTTGTTTGGTTTATCAAAGAGCAGGTGGTGATAAAAGACTGATTTCATCTCTTAGTTTTCCATTCTGTTCCATATGTCTATGTCTATATTTTTACACCAATGCCCTGCCTTTTTTGTTACTGTGGACCTTTAATGCAACCTAAAGTCTAATTGGGTGATGCCTCCAGCTTTGTTTTTATTGCTAAGAATTGCCTTTGTTGTATACAGGTTTTTCCTGGTCCCATACAAAATGAGGAACTATTTTTTCTAGTTCTTCAAAGTATGCTGCATTTTAATGGGGATTGCATAAAATTTGTAGATTGTTTTGGGTGGTATAGACATTTAAACAATGTTGATTCTTCCCAGCCAAGAGCGTGCTATGTTCTTCCATTTGTTGATGTACACTATTTCTTTTCTTAGGGTTTCCTAATACTCTTTGTGGAGATCTTTCACCTCTTTTATTAGGTATATTTCTAGGTATTTCATTTTCTTTGAGGCTACTGTGAAGGAAATTGTGTCCTTGATTTGCTTCCCATCTTGGCTGTTATTGGCATAAACAAAGGCTAGTGGTTTGTGGACACTGATTTTATACCCTGAGATGTTACTGTATATCTCGGTCACTTTCAGGAGTCTTGTGGTTGAGTCTCTGGGGTTTTCTATGTATAAGATCATGTCATAGGCAAAGAGCAAGAGTTTGATCTCCTCTTCCCCCATTTGGATTCCCTTAATATCCTTCTCTTGTATGATTGCATTGGCTACAACTTCCACCACTATGTTGAATAGTAGTGGTGATAGTGGACATCCTTGTCTGGTTCCAGTTTTAAGTGGAAAAGTTTTCAGTTTTACTCCATATTGGTTGTATGTTTGTTATGGATGGCTTCAATTAGTTTAAGAAATGTTCAATTTATGCCTGTTTTCTTAAGTGTTTTTGTTAGAAACTGAAGGCTAGGTGGGGTGGTTCATGTCTGTTATCCTAGCACTCTAGGAGGCCAGGGTGGGAGGACTGCTTGAGCACAGGAATTAGAGATCAGCCTGAGCAAGAGTGAGACCTTGTTTCTATGAAAAATAGAAAAAAACAGCTGGGAACAGTAGTCCCAGCTACTCATGAAGCTGAGGCAGGAGGATTACTTGAGCCCAGGAGTTTGTTGTTGCTGTGACCCCATGGCGTTCTACCCAGGGTAATGGAGTTAGACTCTGTCTCAAAATAAAAAAAAAGAAAGAAAAGGATGTCGAATTTTTCAAATGTTTTTCTATATCTATTGATAGGATCATATGGTCTTCATTTTTGGTTCTATTGATATGGTGATTTATATCTATGGATCTGTGTATGTTAAATCAGGCTTGCATCCCTGGAATAAAGCCTACTTGACATGATGTAAATTCTTTTTAATATGTAGCTGTAATCCATTTGCTAAGATTTTATTGAGTATTTTTATATCAATTTTCATTAGTGAAATTGGTCTATAGTTCTCCTTTTTGGTTGGGTCCTTTCCCGGTTATGGTATCAAGGTGATATTTGCTTCATAGAACGTGTTGGGGAAGGTTCTTTCCTTCTAAAAGTTTTGGAATAGGTTCTTCAGTGTAAGTGCAAGCTCTTCCTTGAAGGTTTTATAGAATTCTGGTGTGAAGCCATCTGGTCTAGGGATTTTCTTTTGTTGGAAGCTTTTCTATTGTTTCTTTAATTTCAGCGCTTGATTCTGGGCTGTTCAGGAGATCTATTTCTTGGCTTGGCACCTATGGCTCAATCGGCTAAGGCACCAGCCACATACACCTAAGGTGGCGGGTTCGAATCCCAAGCCCGCCCGCCAAACAACAATGATGGCTGCAACCAAAAAATGTCCGGGCATTATGGCTGGTGCCTGTGGTCCCAGCTACTTGGGAGGTGGAGGCAGGAGACTCGCTTGAGCCCAGGAGTTGGAGGTTGCTATGAGCTGTGATGCCATGGCACTCTACGACTCCGTCTCAAAAAAAAAAAAAAAAAGAAAAATTAAGTCATTTGTTTAAGGTCATGTAACTAGTAAGTTGCAGAGCCAGGATTTTCATTAAAGTCATGGTATGAGGCAAAAAGATGGAAACAGCCTAAGTGCCAATAACACACATTAAAAATTATGTGGAAATCAAAAAAATTATGTTATTTGGTTATTTAAGGAATGAGAAAATTTTTGTGTTAAGTGAAAAACAAACATCAAGCTATGATCTCAATTTTGTTAAAAACATATGCATAAGGAAAGAACAAAAATAATGTCTCGTTAGTAGTTACATCTTTGGCTGGTAGATATTTTTATTTCTTTATTTATTTATTTTAGATAGAGTCTCACTCTGTTGCTCCAGGCTAGAGTAGCCATGGTGTCGTCGTAGCTCATAGCAACCTCAAATTCCTGGGCTGAAGCAATCCTCTTGCTTCAGCTTCTCAAGGAGCTGGGACTGCGTACACCCATGACAATGCCTGCCTGGTTTTTCTATTTTTAGTAGAGATGGTTTCTTACTCTTGTTCAGGCTGGTCTTGAACTCATGATCATGAGGTCAAGCAACCCACCCACTTCAGCCTCCCAGTGTGCTAGGATTACAGATGTGAGCCACCTCACCTAGCCTTTGGTTAGTAGTATTACAAATGTTTTTCATATTCTTTTTTTTTCCTAATTTTGTCTGATAAGCATAAATTAATTTTATTTATTTATTTTTTTGAGACAGAGCCTCAAGCTGTCACCCTGGGTAGAATGCTGTGGTGTCACAACTCACAGCAACCTCCAACTCCTGGACTTAAGCAATTCTCTTGCCTTAGCCTCCCAAGTAGCTGGAACTACAGATGCCCGCCACAATGCCCAACTATTTTTTGGTTGTAGTTGTTTGGCATACACCGCCATCTCTGGTGTATGTGGCTGGCGCCCTAGTCACTTGAGCCATAGGTGCTGAGCCATAATCGTCTTTTCTAATATTACCTTTAAGCTTTGGAGAAATGATATATTTCCTAGCTTTGGATGAAACCTACTAGTGCTATAGGTAGTCTTTCTTACAGCCTGACTTATTTAAAATTTGTCCTGCCCGTGCTTGAGGGCTCACACCTGTAATCCTAGCACCCTGGGAAACCAAGGCAGGAGGATCCCTTGTGCTTAGGAGTTAGGAATCAGCCTGAGAAAACCAATACCCTATCATTACTAATAGAAGAATTAGCTAGAAATGGTGAATTGTGCCTATTATAGTCTCAGCTACTAGGGAGGTTGAGGCAGGAGGATTGCTTGAGCCAAGAGTTTGAGGGTTGAGCCAGGCTAAGGCTCATGGCACTCCAGCCCAGGCAACATAATTAGACTCTGTCACAAAAAAAAAAAAAAAAAAGGTTGTGTTTTGTTTTTTTTTTTTGTCCTAATTCTTATCTAGTATGTGGATACATTAACACCTGAACACTCTCCATCACATATATCACCTTAATAAAATTCTTATAAAATTTCAGATTCATGAGCATTTATGAATATTAAGCATGAAATGAGATTGGGTGTTAATTCTAATTATCTGTAACTTATTAAGACAATTTTAATTTGATCTCTAACCTGATAACTCATGTGAAGATTTCAGGACTTCTTTCCTGTTAATCTTTCTGGGACTATATGGTACTGTTCCATCTATATCCATATTTATTTCTCTCACCTCCTCTTCCCCATTCTCACCCCAGCTCAGTACCTCACCTCTTATCCAAGTCAGCAGTATAAATTCATTATAAAACCAGGGAAGAAGGCTTACAGGGAATCAACAACATAATTTGAGTTGGAAATTTTTCTGAAAATAGATTTCACAGGCTGTACATTTACGCAGATTGCTGCATTTATTAGACTGAGATGCAGCATTTTTGAAATGGGGAGAATTAGGAGAAAAATGTTCAAAACTCAAGAACATTCTGTAAACAGAGCTATTTCCTCCCACTCCCTGAAATGAAGGTGGCAAAAACTGGAAGAAAGAAAAAAATTGTTTTTGTCTCTTGGCACCTTAGTAGTGATTATAAGTCAGTCCTTATTAGCCATAAGTCCGGTGTAAATGCAGAATTACAGACAGAAATGAAGTAGCAAACAGCCATGAGTTTTTAAGTCTTGAGTGTTCAAAGGGATGGCCAGAATTTCTTCCAGGGACCTATTTCAGGCTTTGTTGTTATCCTGGAAGGGAGACTTTCAGGGTTTTTTTTTGTTTGTTTGTTTGTTTGTTTTGAGACAGAATCTCATTTTATTGCCCTCGGTAGAGTGCCTTGGTGTTATACCTCACAGCAACCTCAAACTCTTGGGTTTAAGCAATTCTCTTGTTTCAGCTTCCTGAGTAGCTGGGATTACAGGTGCCTGCCACATCACCAGGCTATTTTTAGAGATGAGGTCTCGCTCTTGCTCAGGCTGGTCTCCAACCTATGAGCTCAGGCAATCCACCTGCCTCAGCCTCCCAGAGTGCTAGAATTACAGGTGTGATCCACCACGCCCAGCCTTGAGATTTTTAGGTTTTTTCTGACTTACTTCTTTTTTTTTTTTGAATGGTAACTATGTACATTAATGCACTTCTGGGGTACAGTGTGGTGTTTTCACATACAATTTGAAACATTTCCATCAAACTGGATAACATAGCCTTCATGTCATTTTCTTAGTTATTGTGTTAAAACGTTCATATTCTACTCTTAGAAAGATTCACTTGTACCTTGTAAGATAAACCACAGAAGTGATCCCTCCAATCCTCCTCCCTCCACCCATTCCTCCTCTCCCCTCTCCCTCCCCCCTCTGACTTCTTTTTCTCAAGTTTCTTTGAAAGTACCATCTCATGAAAATGTATGACACTGAATGTGGAGGGTTTTTTTTGAGGGATAATATATGTAAAATAAAGTGGAAAGCTTGGTAAATTTTTATGTATGGTTACTTCTTGACACGGAGTTTTTATCTTTTTAGATCTCAGGCTTGACAACAAATGTTGTGGACATTATCTTGGCTCATCACTTTGGGCAGGTAAGCGCCTATTCCAGCTAGGAGTGCTGTGTTTCTTGGCTTGCTTGTGAATTCTTATTTTACCTCAGGAAAGAAGGGGTGCCTTAGAATTTACCTGAACCTAGCAGATAACACTTCCAGTGCAGGCTGAGGTACATGCGGCCCTGCAAAGGCAATCTTATGGGAGAAGCATTAACTCTGTGCCACATGGCTCTTGACATTTGGAGAGATGAGGGAAGATAGCGTCTCCCCCAACCTGTTCCTGTAAAGCAGAATGCCATCTGTTAGTGTTTGACAACATCACGTGCCTCACCAAACATGTTTAGAGCTGTGAGGTGATCTGGGAAAGGCTTCACAGGAATAGAAATTTCAGGAGAAAAAAAGAAACCATGAAATGTTAGTGCTGAAAGAACCTTAGAGGTTATTTCTTTTTTTTTTTCTTTTGAGACAGTCTCATTTTGTTGCCCTCAATAGCGTGTCATGGCATCATAGCTCACAGCAACCTCAAATTTTTGGCTTGAGCTATCCTCTTACTTCAGCCTCCTAAGTAGCTGGGACTGCAGGAGCCCACCACAACACCTGGCTAGTTTTTCTATTTTTAGAAGAGACCAGGTTGGTGGTACCTATAGCTTGGTGGGTAGGGCACCAGCCATGTACACCGAGGTGGTGGGTTCAAACCCAGCCCAGGCCAGCTAAAACAACAATGACAACTGCAACAACAACAAAAAAATAGTCAGGCATTGTGGGCAGGTGCCTGTAGTCCCAGCTACTTGGGAAACTGAGGCATGAGAATCGCTTAAGCTCAAGAGTTTGAGGTTGCTGTGAGCTGTGACACCATGGTACTCTACCGAGGGTGACAGCTTGAGACTCCATCTCAGAAAAAAAAAAAAAAGACCAGGTTTCGCTCTTGCTGGAACTGGTCTTAAACTCCCAAGCTCAAGTGAGCTACCATGCCCAGCCTCTTAGAGATTATTTTGTTCAGTCCTTAAAGCTTTTTTTAATGGTGAAGAAACGGAAGTCTAAAGAGGAAGTTGCAGTTCAGGGGTCCTCAAACTTTTGAAATGGGGCCAGTTCACTGTCCCTCAGACCATTGGAGGGTCAGAATGCAGGCCGCGGGGACGAGTCGGCTGCTAAGCAGGGCAGGCAGTGGCGGCAAAAACACCCAGTGGGCTGGATAAATGTCCTAGGTATGCCACATGCGGCCCACGGGCTGTAGTTTGAGGACGCCTGGTGTAGATAATTGTTTAGTGCAGAAGGGGACTCGACTGGTAGGTTGGGGAATCCTGGTGTTCTTCCCATAGGTGGGTTACCTCTGAAGGTGTGATGGAATAAATGAGTAATGGGATCAGAGAGCTGTGAGGTGTTGGAGTAGGGAGAGAAAAACAACGTAAATAGAGTTAACGGGTGCTCAGTTACAGTCTGCATAGTTAATTTTAAATATCATCTGAAGGAAAATGGCAAGTAGAGAGAAAACCAAGTACTTATTATTTATGATAAGTACTTTAGATGCACAAGGTCAGTTATTTTTTACATGGATCTGTTAACCTGCTTTTGAGATAGTGTTGATTCTCACCAAGGGCAAAAGAGATAGTATAACTTGCCACCACTGTCTAGATAGTAAGTGTCGGAGCTGACATTTGAATCCCCGTCAGGCCAAAGCCAAAGCCTATAATCTTTTATTTTTTATTAAAGTTACAAATTCATATACATGAGGGTTGTCTGGAACATATCCAGCCATGTAATATGAGAAATAGAGACCTGCATGGCTAGATACTTTCCAGACAGCCCTTATATTTTAAAGTAGAGAATTTCTATAGTGCTTATTACCAAAAATCTACCACCACCCCGTTTTCTGGTTCTTAGAAGTAACCATTCTAATTCTAGCTGATTCTTTTGGGTTTTACCTACATATTGCTCTATCAAATTGAGATAAGTATAATTTATATGGAATATAGCTCACATAGACCAGGTGCAGTGGCTCACGCCTATAATCCCAGCACTTGGGAGGCCCGAGTTGGGTGGACTGCCTGAACTCGTGGTTTCGAAACCAGCCTGAGCCAGAGTGAGACCCCTTCTCTAAAAATAGCTGGGCATTATGGCAGATGCCTGTAGTCCCAGCTACTTGGGAGGCTGAGGCAAGAGCATAGCTTAAGCCCAGGAGTTTGAGGTTGCTGTGAGCTATGATGTCATAGCATTCTACCAAGTGCAACAAGTGAGACTCTGTCTTAAAAAAAAAAAAAAAAAAAAACTGGCTGGTGGTAGATGTACACCATGGAATACTATGCAGCCATAAAGAAAGATGGAGATTTTACCTCCTTCATGTTTATATGGATGGAGCTGGAAAATGTTCTTCTTAGCAAAGTATCACAGGAATGGAAGAAAAAGTATCCAATATACACAGCCCTACTATGAAACTAATTTATAGCTTTCATATGAAAGCTATAACCTAATTACAGCCTAAGAATATGGGGAGGGTAAAGGGAGCAGGGATTGGTGGAGGGAGGGTGATTGGAGGGATCACTTCTATGTTTATCTTACAAGGGTACAAGTGAATCTTTCTAAGAATAGAATATAAACATCTTAACACAGTAATTAAGAAAATGACATAAAGGCTATGTTAAGCAGTTTGATGGAAATATTTCAAATTGTATATGAAAACACCACACTGTACCCCATGGTTGTATTAATGTATACAGGTATCATTTAGTTAAAAAAAAAAAAAAACTGGCTTGGATTTCCTGAGGGGTGAGCTTAGCATACCCCACCTCCCCTCAGCCAAGCCTAGAGTATAGGGGCCAGTCATCCTCTCTGTATGAGAGGCATTTAAGTAAGGGGCCTCGCCTGGGCTATCCAAGGCTTCTGTTGAAAAAAAAAAAAAAGAAAAAGAAAGAAAGAATATACTGCACAAATCATAAATGTATCTCAGTGACCTGTGTATATACTCCCATGTAACCATTGCCTAAAATCACTATATAGAGCATTTCTCTCTTGCCCTATCCTATTCTCTAATCCTCCACCCCCAAACCAGGTATTCACAATTTTGTTATCTCTATTGATTATTTTTGCCTGTTCTTGAACTTCATATGATTCATATAAATGAAATCACACCGTGTACACTTGTCTGGGTCTGGATGCCCTAATCTGGGTTTGTAGCTGAAAACAAAAGTCCATTTGGAGATGCAGAGGCCTCTGATCTTCCTCCCTCTTATTCTGATTTTCACCCAAACAATCAAGAAAGTACCTTGAGTCATTCTCTCATGGAAAGGAGTGTCTTTCTGCCTTGATCCCAAGCTATGGATTCTTCCAATCGTGCGTCCACCAGGTCTCAACTAAGTACCCTAGGAGAGGGGCAGACAGTCCTTCTTCCCAAAGAGTAGCTGGAGATAGTGGTGAGGACTCAGAACATAGTGATTATGAAAATTTGACCCCACAGAGCCCTCTAATAGTGAATACTCACATTCACAGGATTCTCAACCCATGACACATCTCAAGGAGGACCCCAGGAACACTCAAACGTCTCAGATTTAACTAAATAAAAGAAACTCTCCACTTAGCACTGTTTTCTTTAATTGCTTATTGAGAGAGTGATTTAAGATTAATTGAGGACTTACTCTCAGGGGGAAATTTTCTTCTCAGATGTCTTGACTGCCACAAAGAGAGTCCTTGTGCCCAGAACTTGTGAGGCCTCCGTCCTCTGGTCCTCACCTTCGAGTGCAGCTTGCAGGTTTCATGACAGAATAAGATAATCAAATTGTCCTTTTTCTGGTGCAATTCATGGATGTACTAGTAAATTTAGGCAGAGTAAAACTTAATCAGCATAGTTTCTGTTCTTTTTTTTTTTTTTTCTAAGACTCTCACTTTGTTGCCCCTGTTAGAGTGCTATGGTATCATAGCTCACAGCAACCTCAAACTCTCGGGCTCAAGCAATCCTCTTACCTCAGCCTCCCAAGTAGCTAGGACTACAGGTGCCCGCCACAATGCCATTTTTAGAAATGAGGTTTCTCTCTGACTCAGGCTGGTCTTGAACCCAAGAGCTCAGGCAGTCCACCAGCCTTGGCCTCCCAGAGTGCTACGATTACAGGCTATAGCCAATGTGCCCAGCCAGTTTCTGTTCTTTAAAATAAATTGAAATTTAGAGACTAAGCACAATTACTTAATAAATGTTCTATAAACCAAAAACTTCCCTCTTGTACTATCATGCCTTGAATTTTACCTTTCAGAGGGAAATTAGTTTAGCACCAGCCTTCAAAGAATGAACTTGTTCCTATGATGAGCCAAATTCATGTTTGCTACAAAAGAATTTCTGATAATTTCAAGAAGCCTGATAGGAACAAATTGGATATTCCTTTTCTTATCTGGATGACTTTGTGAAATCTAAAGAGAAGGCTTTGTTTCAACTTTTTTCTATAAGCCTGATATATATTGTAACTTAAATTAGCTTCCTTAAAAAAAATGTAGAAATGTTAATTACCAGTAAGTAATAATCTAAATAAGTATGTCATAAAATAAATTAAAATAAATTATTTTTCCCTTGGTGGGTTATAGTGGGGAAAATAAGAACATTCTTAGACTATGTTCTCTTTGCCTCCATCTCTCTAATGCTTGTATTTCCACTTTGGGGTTTTTCATCTGTAGACATTATCTCTTGACTTTCCATTATGGCACATGATCTTTTTCCCTCTCTCTCTCATATACACACACACACTCCTACCCCTACCTTGTCTTTATGATATACATTTGTCTTTTTCCAACCCTTCTCTTCCCAATATAACATAACATAATTTGTGTTAGATCAAATTCAAGCATTTATAGCATCTTGTCTATCTAAATGTTATTCAGAGCTGGGACATGGCCACATTTCTGTACAACATTTTGTGTTTCCTTGAGTTAATATTTGTCCTGTTTTTATTTTTTTGCAGTTTTGACTGGGGCCTGGCTTGAACCTGCCACTTCCAGTATATGGGGCCAGTGCCCTGCTCCTTGAGCCACAGGCGCCGCCCTATTTTTGTTTTGTTTTTATTAGTTACTTGCTGTTCCATGTATTATCAATAATTCATACTCTCTCCCCTATCAATACAAATCTCCTTGTTCAGTAAGTTCAAGGATAGGCAGTTATTATTTATTTTCATCTTACTAAAGAATTCTCTCCCACAGCTTTAGTCTGCACTGGTTTGGTAACTGGTATAAAAGAGCCAAAGATGGCTTTTGTGGATTGGCTCCTAGGTTGTTTATTTCTTCACTGTATCTATTAGCTCAGAAACCTTCCAGCACCAAAATTAAGCTTTTACATGTCCAATTCTTTTAAAAATAGCCCAAACAGGGAGTCTCCTGTGGCTTAGTGGATAGGGTGCCGGCCCCATATACCGAGGTGGCAGGTTCAAACCTGGCCCTGGCCAAACTGCAACAAATAAAAAAAATAGCCAGGTGGCAGGCGCCTGTAGTCCCAGCTACGCGGGAGGCTGAGGCAAGAGAATCGCCTAAGCCCAGGAGCTGGAGGTTGCTGTGAGCTGTGACGTCAAGGCACTCTACCGAGGGCAACAAACTGAGACTGCCTCAAAAAAAAAAAAAATAGCCCAAACAAGCCATGTAGAACCTGCTTGGTTTGTATATCTTACAAAACTTGACCTCACATCTGCTGACCATTTAAGATAGAGCCTTCAAGTTATAAGACCCTAAGTTACTATGATCCTTCAGAATTCTCTGACCCAGAGACTCCCTGGGTTTGAGTCCAGCTTGGGCAACATAGTGAGACCCCCCGACACACACACTCTAAAAAGTAAAAAATATAATAAAATCAAAAAGACCACCAAATAAGGAAACTAGGTTTCAGAATGTTTGCATGACCTAAGTTCTGTAGCTAGTACTTGAATCCACAATATGTTCTTTGGTGCCCTCATCTGATACAGAATATGCCACTGAACCAGTCTGGTACAAGTACAAGAGGTTTCAGCCATTCAGCCTGCAGGTACATGCTAGCCCCAGGCTAGGGGTCCTCAAACTTTTTAAACACAGGGCCAGTTCACTGTCCCTCAGACCCTTGGAGGGCCAGACTTTGGGCCCCAGGACAAGTCGGCTGCTAAGCAGGACAGTCAGTGGCAGCAAAAACACCTGGCAGGCCGGATAAATGTCCTAGGCGGGCCACATGTGGCCTATGGGCCAAAGTTTGAGGATGCCTGCCCCAGGCTCTGCCCTAGTTCCCATCATGAGCAGTAAAGTTTGGCTTTTGACACTGAAAATGCAAACCATCTGTAGCCCCAGCTATTGGAGAGGATGAGGCAGGAGGATCACTTGAGCCCAGCAGTTTGAGGCTTTATTGAGCTATGATCATGCCACTGTACTCTAACCTGGGTGACAGTGAGAATTTGTCTCAAATAAAAAAAAAAAAATTAAAAAAAAGAATACAAACCAGGCGAGGGTATGGTGGCTCACTCCTGTAATCCTAGCTCTGGGAGGCCGAGGCAGGTGGATTGCTTGAGCTCATGAGTTTAAGACCAGCCTGAGCAAAAAAAGCAAGACCCTGTCTCCACTAAAAATAGAAAAACTGAGGCAAGAGTATCACTTGAGCCTAAGAGTTGGAAGTTGCTGTGAGCTATGACACCACAGCACTTTGCCCAGGGGAACAGCTGAGACTCTGTCTTAAAAAAAAAAAAAAAATGCAGGCTCAGCACCTGTAGCACAGTGGTTAATGGTGCCGGCCACATGCACCGAGGGTGGTGGGTTCAAACCCAGCCTGGGCCAGCAAAACAATGATAACTGCAATTTAAAAAAAATAATAATAATAACTGGGCCTAGTGGCAGGTACCTGTAGTCCCAGCTACTTGGAAGGCTGAGGCAAGAGAATCGCTTAAGCCCAAGAGTTAAATTTTTACATGTCCAATTCTACATGTTAATGCTGTGAGCTGGGACACCGAGGCACTCTACCAAGAGCGACATATTGAAACTCTGTCTCAAAAAAAAAAAAAAATGCAAACCAAACAAAATGGACTTGTTCTGTAGTTCAGAAATTTACCCATGTCTTCTTTTAATTGTCTAGGAAGAGTTGCAGGCCAACCTGGACCTGATTCAAACCTACAGACTGCATATTGCCCAAGATATCAACCAAGAAAACCTGCAGCACTTCCTAAGTTCCTATAATGGGTACAGTTGTTTCCTATTTCTTCACTTAAATGCAGAAAGGTCTAAAAAGATAATTGACATGTAGGAGAGAGGGGAAAGGGTAATAAATGACTTCTTCCATTGTTGTGTGATGGAACTACTTTTGTGCTATTTCACCATAGTAAAGAGTTTGGACTTTAAGATGTATGAAAACAGGTTTTAGAAAGAATGAGTTGGGTGAGTACAGTGGCTCATGCCTGTAATCCCAGCAGTTGGGACGCCTAGGCAGTGGATTGCCTGAGCTCACAGGTTTGAAACTAGCCTAAGCAAGAGCAAGACCCGGTCTCTAAAAATAGCCGGGTGTTGTGGTGGACATCTGTAGTCCCAGCTATTTGGGAGGCGGAGGCCAGAGGATCACTTAAGCCCAAGAGTTTGAGGTTACTGAGCTATGATGCCACAGTACTCTACTAAGGTCTACTAAGGGCAACAAAGTAAGACTCTGTCTCAAAAAAAAAAAAAAAAAAAGGAAAGAAAAAATGAGTGAACTGAAAGCAGTTTCGGTATGTTCAAATATGAGTTGTAGTTCTGAGATATTTTCAGACAGAGGGTACCTAAGTTATGTACACATAAAAAAAACACAAGTAAATTGAGATAGCACAGGAAAATGCACGTAGGGAAGACAAAGGAGAGAAGTCATGGTCCTCAATTTAGTTTGTCTTGGCTGATATCTTGTCATTAGGCAGAAGTAACACATGAGCATCTGTAAATTCTCTTTTATTTGTATGTTCCAAAACTATTACATTCCCCCAGTCACTGAGAAAGAGAAAAAGAGTGCTGAATCTAATCTTGGGATCAGTTTCTCCAAGGTGAAATTGTTAGCTCCTTCTAACTTCATGGGAACACAGACAAAGATTACGGAAATGGGCCAGCTGTAACTTACCCAAAGTTATACAAGGGAGCAAAGCTAGATTTTGAACCTTGTTTCTTTAGCTATTTGTATAACAGCGTTCCTATTTTTAGTTGAAATCAGAAAGATTAAGCTCTATGCTAAACTCTGTTCGTTATAAAGAAAACTCTCCCTGCCCCCCCCCAAAAGTATAAGTCATTCCCTTAACTTTGGGAGTTTATTCCTGTAAATTAATTAGATAATTAAACACTTAGGACTCAAGGATTTCAGCAGTGTTACTGTTGAGTTTTTTATTACAATTTTTTTTTAAAGAGACAGAGTCTCACTTTATTGCCCTTGGTAGAGTGCCCTGGTGTTATACAGCTCACAGCAACCTCCAACTTCTGGGCTTAGGTGATTCTCTTGCCTCAGCCTCCTGAGTAGCTGGGACTATAGGCGCCCGCCACAATGCCCGGCTATACTGTTGAGTTTTGAGATTGGCTCCTTTTAGCATCCCCCCTCAGGGTTGAGCCAGGAGCCTCATTCCTACTCTGTAACACTCAGGATGCCACTGAAATGGAAGGCATTGTGAAGGAAACATAGTTTTCATATTTCTCAATAGATGTTGATGTTTTTGACCTGGAAATAACCTGAGTTTCTGTGATTTTACCTGAAAAGAGCATTGCTTCTCCTTTGTTCTTGTAGACGCAGAGACCTGGAGATTGAAAGACCCGTTCTGGGCCAAAATGATAACAAATTAAAAACATTAAAGTAAGTTCCTTAATTTCACCACTAACTTGCTAAATAGCTTTGCCTTTCATAGACTTATTCAGTGTTTAGTAAGTTTATGTGCCTGTTTGCTAAGTGACTCCTCTAATTTTGCCTGTACTAGGTGTTCAACTTTACTGGTGGTAGGGGACAGTTCACCTGCAGTTGAGGCTGTGGTAAGTATGTTCTGATACCATGAAGATGCAATAAAATGTATATAGCATACTGCTGACACACTAGAAACAGTAAATACTAGTTTCTGTTGTTTTTAATTGCACATACCAGGGTTTGTTCTTTGTTAAACATTTTGGAAAATTCCTCATAAACCACTAGGTTTCATCATATGGAATCTATATTTCTCCTGATTCATTTTGTGGAAATAGTACAACTAATAACTGTTTACCTATTGTCAGATTTCTGGCAGCCTTAGCCTTTAATCTGAAATAGATTACCACCCTAACTCTACCTCCTTCTCAAAGACATAGCACATTAATAAGAATGATTTATGTTCATTATAGAAAATATGAACAATTTTTTAAATAAAATGGGGATTAAAATAGTGATCCCATTACCCAAAGATAAACTATTACCTTTTGTTTTAAGATAGACCTGATGGCTTGACACCTGTGGCTCAAGCAGCTAAGGCACCAGCCACATACACCTGAGCTGGCGGGTTCAAATCCAGCCCAGGCCCACCAAACAACAATGACGGCTGCAAACAAACAAAAAAAAATATCCAGGCATTGTGGCAGGTGCCTGGGGTCCCAGCTACTTGGGAAGCTGAGGCATGAGATTCGCTTGAGCCCAGGAGTTGGAGGTTGCTATGAGCTGTAATGCCACAGTACTCTACCCAGGGCAACAGTTTGAGGCTCTGTCTCAAAAAATAAATAAATAAATAACATAGACCTGATTATATTAAACAAGATTTTGGCACTTGACTTAACGTTAGCACTATTGGTAGCATTTTTCCATTTTAAAGTCAGTATGTAGGACCCAAACCTTTTACCATTAACTAAGATAGACTGTCACTGGATTAAAGATTTAAACTTAAGACATGAAACCATAAAAATACTAGAAGAAAGTGTAGGGGAAACACTTGAAGAAATCGTCCTGGGCGAAAATTTTATGAGGAGGACCCCCCCCAAGCAATCAAAGCAACATCAAAAATACACTATTGGGACCTGATCAAACTAAAGAGCTTCTGCACAGCCAAGAACACAGTAAGTAAAGCAAGCAGACAGCCCTCAGAATGGGAGAAGATATTTGTAGGTTATGTCTCTGACAAAGATTTAATAACCAGAATCCATAGAGAACTCAAACATATTAGCAAGAAGAGAATAAGTGGATCCCATCTCAGGGTGGGCAAGGGACTTGAAGAGAAATTTCTCTAAAGAAGCATGGCCTATAGATATATAAAAAATGCTCACCATCCTTAATCATCAGAGAAATGCAAATCAAAACTACTTTGAGTTACCACCTAAATCCATGAAGATTAGCCTATATCGGCCGGGCGTGGTGGCGCACGCCTGTTGTCCCAGCGCTATGGAAGGCCAAGGCGGGCGGATCACCTGTGCTCAGAGGTTCGAGACCAGCTAAGACCCCCCTGAGCCAGTTGAGCCAGCGTGAGACCCCATCTCTACTACAACAACAAAAGGACAACGAGACAGCCGGACCTTGTGATCCCAACTACACCGGGGGGCAAGAAAACACTACAGGAGGAAGAAGTAATAAAAAAAAAAAAAACCTTCAAAGTAATAAGTTGAAATAAAGCGTTGAAATAAAAAAAAAAAAAATTAAAAAAAAAAAAAAAGAAAGGTATAAGCCAAGAAGAAAGGGAAAGAGGAAAGGCAGGGGAGGGGATGGAGAAGGATAGGTGGAGGGAGGATAATTTGTGGGACCACACCTATAGTACATTTTATAAGGGTACAAGTTAAATTTACTAAGTATAGAATATAAATGTCTTAACACAATAACTAAGAAAATGTGGTGAAGGCTATGTTAACCAGTTTGATGAAAATATTCCAAATTGTATATAAAACCCAGCACATTGTACCCCATAATTGCATTGATGTACAGTTATGATTTGATTTTTAAAAAAAATGGCTGGGTGTTGTGGCAGGCGCCTGTAGTCCCAGCTACTTGGGAGGTTGAGGCAAGAGAATCGCTTGAGGGTAGCACCTGTGGCTCAAAGGAATAGGGCGCTGCCCCCATATGCTGGAGAAAATAAAAAAAAAAAGAATCGCTTGAGCCCAGGAGTTGGAGGTTGCTGTAAACTGTGATGCCACAGCACTCTACCCACCCAGGGCAACAGCTTGAGGCTCTGTCTCAAAAAAAAAAACAAGCCAGGCATTGTGGCAGGCATCCATAGCCCCAGCTACTTGGGAGGCTAAGGCTAGAGAATAGCTTTAGCCTAAGAGTTTGAAGTTGCTGTGAGCTATGACAAGACAGCACTCTACCAAGGGCAACAAAGTGAGACTCTGTGTCTAAAAATAAAGTTCTGGAAAGTTCTCAGGGTAAAAAATCCTTTTAGGAAGGAAGTGGCAAAAAAACATTTTCAGAGAAAGCAGCCAAATCTGGGGTCTAACAACAGAGACAAATGCAATAGGACCCAGAATCACCACAGGGGATTACAAAAAATACCATGGAAATACTCTCCACAATCTGTTGCTAGAACACCCACACAATGAAATACTATTTGGCCACTAAAAATATTTCAGTAGTGGCACCCATCTGTAATCCCAGTTATTCAGGAGGCTGAAGGAGGAGGATCACTAGAGCCCAAAAGCTTGAGGTTACTAGGAGCTATGATCACACCACTGCACTCTATCAGGATGACAGAATGAGAATCTGTTTCTAAATAAATAAATACACACATGCATGCACACAAAACTCAGTTTAAAAGGAAATGGTTAATTTTAAAATGTAAAAAAAACTAAAAGTAGAGAAATAATGGAAATAATAAGTAAAATCTGTAAGAAGGCCTAGAAAATGCAGCAAAATTCCAAAAAGTAAGGTCCTAAGCTTAGAAAAGAATTCCCCAACTTTTCAGTGAACATGTCTCAGCAAAGGGAATATTGCATCTCTGATAAATACAAATCCTATTTTAATCTGGCTTAGAAGCAGATGTTATACTATTTAAGAACCATAAAGCTATCTGCCAACACCTTTATAAATCAGATAGGAAGACAGGAAAAAAGGAAGGGAAGAAAAGAGAAGGAAGAAAGGAAGGAGGAAGGGAAGGAAGGAGAAAGAACAAACAAACGAACTGGAAATCCCAGTAACATATGCAAGGTGTACACACAAGCAATACTTTTGCATGTGAGAATGGGTACAGTGGGGAGAGAGTTCTAATGCGGCAAACCCACTGCTTTCTTAGCCACCCCAAATACATACACATAGATGTGTACATGCACACACACTGGGAAAGCAAAGGCAAAGATAGGTAACATCATGTAAAACGTACAGGTTAAAAACTTTAAACAAAAGCCTTGGGGTTAAGTCAAACTATCCCCCCTTTCCTCCAACCCAGAAGCACCCTAAGAAAACAGCCCTTCCCTAGTCAAGTATGATAAAGATAAGGGATAATAGTTTGAAAAGAAATGTAAGGCTAAGATTACCTATAATCCAAGAATTTCACAAAATGGAGAATAAACTTTCCATTCATGGGACAAGAATATTTATAAAATCATTGCCCTAGTGCCTCATAATTCACAGTAACTGTCCCCTAGGAGCACACACACTTCTGAGGTTTACCAGGCAAGCAGTCTTACATTTGGTATTCAGAGGATTATGCTCTGTGACTTTAAACAGAGCAGGGGCAAGAAGGCCAACACAGCAGTAAGAACACCTAAAAAATTATCCTTCTGCCAGAGCCGACCTATGGCAAACAGCACACCACCTTCCTCTCTTAAGCCAAGACTCATTTCTAAACTAGATTCAGCCTAGATTAAATTCATTTCCTCAGAACACCTAATACCTGAACTCAGACCTGAAATTATACCCAAACTGAACCAAAATAAACTAAATAGGTAGAGTTCACATAAAAATCCATATTTCTTCCAATTTTTCAAATATGCCAGATCTCGTAACACTAGGCTGACATTCCCAAATGGCAAGAGTGACCTGGAGTTGAATGATGGCCCCTTCTCAGATAAACACTGTGTAAGATCACCACAGTCCCCACCACTCCCTATTGCCTTTCTGTCACTGAGCCCAAGTCAACTGCAGTTTATGCCTACACAATTTTCATAATAAAGAAATATTTCTCTATAACCATAATCTTATCAAAAGGAAGAAAATAAAAGATAAAAAAGATCTCTTGGCCTTAGGATAGCCTATTTTATTTCCCGACTCTTGTGAACATTTAAGTTTGTGATGCCTGACCCAGAGAAACAATGTCAAGAGAAAAAAGGTCTTAACAGGACAATTTTACAGAGGGAAATTTGACAAGTGCATGACGCAACATGGAAAATCCAAAGGAAGGTCACTTTCCCAAACATTCCCCCATTTACTGTACGCAGAGGAGATATAGAAACATAGATTTTCCAGACACCGACATAGTTAGGATCTTGAAGATCATCTGTTACTGTACTTCTCAAATCAGATTTCCTAAAAATAATGTTGAAAATCTGAAAATTTTCAACATTTTTTCTTAAGAAACCAGCTTACTAAGTCATAATTTACATACCATAAAATCTACCCTTAAGGTTCAGCGGTTTTTAGTGTATTCAGAAAGTTGTATAACCATCACCACTCTCTAATTTTAGAACATTTTCTTCACCCACTCAAAAAAAACCATACCCATTAGCAGTGATTACCTATTCTCCCCACACCCAGCCCTGGCAACTCCTACTCTACTTTGTGTTTCTATGAGTTTGCCTACCCTGGACATCTCATACAAATGGGATCACAACCTATGGTCCTTTGGATCTGGCTTCTTTCACCCAACAAGATGTTTTCAAGGTTCACCCATGTTATAGCATGTAACTCTTCATCCCATAAAATGTACCCATTGTAAGTGTACAGTCCAAGGGGGAAGGGGGTTTGAGACACAGTCTCATTCTGTTCTCCAGGTTAGAGTGCCTTGGTGATAGCCTAGCTCACAATAACCTGAAATTCCTGGGTTCAATCCATCCTCCTGCCTCAGCCTCCTAAGTAGCTGGGACTACAGGCACCTGCCACAAAGCCTGGCTAATTTTATTTTTAGTACAGATTTTTTTATTTTTAGTAGTCTCCCTCTTGCTCAAGCTGGTCTTGAACTCCTGAGCTCAAGTGATCCCCCTGCCTCCACCTCCCAGAGTACTGGGATTATAGGCCCAAGCCACTGGGCTTGGCTGTGTTTTCAATGTTTTATTTTTTTAAATGGGGTTTTTTTTGGTTTTTTTTTTAAGAGACAGAGTCTCACTTTATTGCCCTTGGTAGAGTACTGTGGAGTCGCAGCTCACAGCAACCTCCAACTCCTGGGCCCAGGCGATTCTCCTGCTTCAGCCTCCAGAGCACCTGGCACCACAGGTGTCCACCACAACACCCAGCTATTTTTTGTTGCAGTTTGGCTGGGGCCAGGTTTGAACCTGCAACCCTCAGTATATGGAGCCAGCTCACTCACTGAGCCACAGGCACCACCCAATGTTTTGTTTTTTTGGGTTTTTTTGAGACAGAGCCTCAAGCTGTCACCATGAGTAGAGTGTTGTAGCATCACAGCTCACAGCAACCTCCAACTCCTGGGCTTAAGTGATTCTCTTGCCTCAGGCTCCAAAGTAGCTGGGATTACAGGTGCCCACCACAACACCCAGCTATTTTTTAGTTGTAGTTGTCATTGTTGTTTGTCAGGCCCAGGCTAGATTCAAACCTGTCAGCTCCGGTGTATGTGGCTGGCGCCTTAGCTTCTTGAGCTACAGGTGCCAAGCCTCAATGTTTTTTTTTTTTTTGGAGACAGTTTCACTTCATCACCCTTGGCAGAGTGCCATGGTGTCATAGCTCACAGCAACTCAAACTCTTGGGCTCAAGTGATCCTCTTGTCTTAGCCTCCTAAGTAGCTGGAACTACTCATCACAACACTTGGCTCCTTTTAGAGGTGGAGTCTACCTCTGACTCAGGCTGGTTTCGAATCTGTGAGCTCAGGCAATCCACCCACTTCAGTCTCCCAGAGTGCTAGGATTATAGGCATGAGCCTGTCAGTGGATATGGAATGGATAAATGAAAATGTGGTATAGCCAGAAAATGGAATACATTCAGCAATAAATGGGAACAAAATACCTGATACATGCTACCAGATGGATGAACTTTGAAACATGATGCCAAGTCAAAGAAGCCAGACACAAAAGGGCATGTAGTATATGATTCCATGTATATGAAATGTCCAGAAAAGACAACTCTATAGAGACAGAAAGCAGATTGGTGGTTGTATAGGGCTATGGTGGGAACTATTATTAAATATGAAATGACACCCAGGAGCTTAATGAGGGATGTAATGTCCTAACACTGGGTTGGGAAGATGACTGAACAACTAGAAGAATGACTGGACTGTACACTTACCATGGGTACATTTTATGGTATGTCAATTACAACTCAATAAAATTGCTGGGGGAAAAAAAAAACCCTGTCTGGCAACAACTGGATAAAGTCCTGCTTCAAGGCAAAGAAAGATCTACTACTTGATAATTTAAAGAACAAAGGAAGCAATTTAAAAGACCCTGCTACTCAACTAGAAAACAGCTATTTAAAACAGCAAGCTGATACATAGGTATATACTATTTTTGTTTTTGAGACAGAGTCTCAAGCTGTTGCCCTGGGTTGAGTCCCGTAGCATCATAGCTCACAGCAACCTCCAACCAACTCCTTGTCTCATGTGATCCTCTTGCCTCAGTTTTTCTATTTTTAGTAGAGTATGGGGTCTTGTTTTTTGATCAGGCTGGTCTCTAACTCATAAGCTCAAGCAATCCACCTACCTTGGCCTTCTAGAGTGCTAAGCTTACAGGCATGAGCCACCAAGCACCCCGTATATACTGTGTTAAGACTTCATTTGGCTCGGCGCCTGTGGCTCAAGTGGCTAAGGCGCCAGCCATGTACACCCAAGGTGGCGGGTTCAAATCCAGCCCGGGCCCGCCAAACAACAATGACGGCTGCAAACAAAAAATAGCCAGGTGTTGTGGTGGGCGCCTGTGGTCCCAGCTACTTGGGAGGCGGAGGCAGGAGACTCACTTGAGCCCAGGAGTTGGAGATTGCTATGAGCTGAGATGCCATGGCACTCTATCCAGGGGGACAGCTTGAGGCTCCTGTCTCAAAAAAAAAAAAAAGAAGAATTCATTCAAAGTGTTTCATTTTAATAAATAAAACCAGCTGGCAGGGCATGGTGACTCACACCTGTAATCCTAGGACTTTGAGAGGCTGAGGCAGGTGGACTGCTTGAGCTCTGGAGTTCCAGACCAGCCTGGGCGAGAGCAAGACTCTATCTCTTCTAAAAATAGAAAATGCTGCCTCTAGTCCCAGCTACTCCAGAGGCTAAAAGAAGAGGATTGCTTAAGCCTAAGAGTTGGAGGCTGCAGTGAGCTATGATGATGCCATGGCACTCTACCCAGAGTGACAGAGTGATACTCTGTCTCAAAAAAACGGGGGATACAGAGGGCAGGTACAGTGGTTCACGCCTGTAATTCTAGCACTCTGGGAGGTCGAAGTGGGTAGACTGCCTGAGCTCACAGGTTTGGGACCAGCCTGAGCCAAAGCAAAACCTCATCTCTAAAAATAGCCAGGAGTTGGCTGGGTACCTGTGGCTCCAGCGGCTAAGGCACCAGCCATATACACCTGAGCTGGCAGGTTCGAATCCAGCCCGGGCCCACCAAACAACAGTGACGGCTGCAACCAAAAAATAGCCAGGCACTGAGGCGGGCACCTATAGTCCCAGCTACTTGGGAGGAGGAGGCAGGAGAATTGCTTGAGCCCACGAGTTGGAGGTTACTGTGAGCTGTGATGCTACAGCACTCTACCCAGGGTGACAGCTTGAGGCTCTGTCTCAAGAAAAAAAAAAAAACCAGGAGTTGTGGTGGGTGCCTGTTGTTCCAGCTACTTGGGAGGCTGAGGCAAGAGAATGGCTTAAACCCAAGAGTTTGAGGTTATTGTGACCTATGATGCCACAGCAGTTCACCAAAGGCAACAAAGTGAGTCTCTTATCTCCAAAAACAAAAGGGGTGCGGGTGGGGGAGAGCAAGCACAGTGATTCAGTACTTTAAAATGTTGAGGCAGGAAGATCAAGTGAGACCAGGAGTTTGAGACCAGCCTGGACAACATAGTGAGATCCCATTACAAGAAGAAATTTTTAAAATTAAGTGTGGTGGTGTGCAACTACTCAGGAGTCTGAGGCATGAAGATCACTGGAACCCAGGAGTTGGAGGCTGCAGTAAGCTATGATGACACCACTGTACTCTCACCCAGGTGACAGAGCAAGACTTAATCTAAATAAACAAGAATTATAAATTAACTTTCTCTAAAAAGCTTAGCATCAAACTATCTAGGCTGATTCCAACTGCCAATCTTAAAATAAGGTTGGCCATCTGCAAGAAGGCCAGTTACCACACATTGAGTATATGAAGAGGTTCTTTAAAAAGCTAGAATCCTGATTGAATATCTGAGAATCTGGCTAATTTTCCCACTTCCTACATAAGAAGCTGCTTTTCATTTTGGTGACTGAATTTGGCTCATGATGGCAGAACAAAAGCAGTTGCCCTCCGTCCCCCTGCCCACAACCCTAGAAGGAAGGAAAGTGAGTAACTTCCAAAGCTGATTCTCCTGCTCAGAATGTTCCTCAGTAGTGAAGCTGTGCTACAAAAGTCCCCATGGTTCCTCTCAACAACACAGCAAAAATTCCCCAACCTCTGCTCTATCTTCAGGAGTCTTTGCTTCCTTTTCATTGTCACCCAATTGAGCTTCTTCAAGCTCAGACCTAAGATTCAAAGGGTACACAGACTCCTGTTTGCAGAATTATTTATTTCTCCAGATCTTTGACCTCCTTCTGGAGCTACCAAAATCACCTCTTCTCCACTGCCTCCCTCTAGAAGATTTTTGGCAGTCAAACCCCAAGAAGGTGAGGCTTGAGGCCGGGCATGGTGGCTCACACCTTAATCCTAGCACTCTGAGAGGCCAAGGAGGGAGGACTGCCTGAGCTCACAGGTTGGAGACCAGCCTGAGCTAGAGTGACACCTTGTCTCTAAAAATAGCTGGGCCTTGTGGCAGGTTCCTATAGTCCCAGCTCCTTGGGAGGCTGAGGCAAGAAGATCACTTAGCCCGAGAGTCTGAGGTTGCTGTGAGCTATGATGCCACAGCACTCTACCAGGGGGGCAAGGAAGTGAGACTCTGTCTCAAAAAAAAAAAAAAAAAAAAGTGAGGCTTCAGGGAATTCAAACCCAGGCAGTATTCCTCTGCCACCAGCAGACCCATCTGAGAAACAACACTCAGGGCATATGGTGGTGTATGCTTCACATCACTCAGAACACAAGCTCAAAACTTCAAAGCCTCCCTTCCCAATGACGCTTAAGATACCCAGTGACGGCTCAATCGGCTAAGGCGCCAGCCACGTACACCTAAGAAGGCGGGTTCGAATGCCCAGCCCGGGCCGCCAAACAACAATGACGGCTGCAACCCAAAATGGCTGGGCCCTGTGGCGGGCACCTGTGGTTCCAGCAAGTTGGGAGGCGGAGGCAGGAGACTCGCTTGAGCCCAGGAGTTGGAGGTTGCTATGAGCTGTGATGCCATGGCACTCTACCCAGGGGGATAGCTTGAGGCTCTATCTCAAAAAAAATAAATAAATAAATAAAACTCACAATATAGAAAACTTTTATTTCCAAGCCCCAGCTGTTAATTGAGTTGGTAGAAGCATTATTAGTTAATTCAGAGATTCAACATTGAGTGTACA
The DNA here is from genome assembly GCA_963574575.1 of Galagoides demidoff. Taxonomy (NCBI): domain Eukaryota; kingdom Metazoa; phylum Chordata; class Mammalia; order Primates; family Galagidae; genus Galagoides; species Galagoides demidoff. Next base: position 35,660 of record CAUYQV010048329.1, read on the forward strand.
CTATGTTGTTAAAGAATGTACCTGAAAAAGAATTTTCATCACTTTTTAAGACCAAATAGAAATTACTCTTAAAATGTCACTGGGCAGACCTCTTCCCTGGGTTTTTTCACTGGCTCATTCATCCCAAGCTTAGTCCCTCAGGAATGTTAATGGCATCAAACCCCTCTATCGAACTCTGGACATACACTAGTATTGCAGGAAAAGGGATAAAAAAAATTGAAATCAAGTGACTCTAAATCATGTATTCTCTTTTTTTTTTTTTTTTTTTTGAGACAGAGCCTCAAGCTGTCCCCTGAGTAGAGTGTCATGGCATCACAGCTCACAGCAACCTCCAACTCCTGGGCTCAAGCGAGTCTCCTACTTCTGCCTCCCAAGTAGCTAGGACCACAGGCACCCGCCGCAACACCTGGCTATTTTTTGGTTGCAGCCATCATTGTTGTTTGGCGGGCCCGGGCTGAATTCAAACCCACCACCTTAGGTGTATGTGGCTGGCACCTTAGCCACTTGAGCCACAGGCGCTGAGCCTAAATCATGTATTCTGAATGGGGACAGGAATGAAAACTGGTCCTTAAGAAAAAATTTTACACATTACAATGGTGTGTGGCCCAGTTGAGGATCACAATTTCCTTGAGGGGGAACAATTAGAGGAAAAATTCTAAAACAGCCTCTTTGGGCCAGGCACAAAGACTCATGCCTGAAATCCTAGCACTTTAGGAGGCTGAGGCAGGATTGCTTAAAGCCAGAAGTTCAAAGTCGACTTGAGCAATAAATAGTGAGACTCTGACTCTACCATCCTCTCAAATAAATAAATAATTTTTTTTTTTTGAAACACAGTCTATGTCACCACAGGGTAGAGTGCCATGGCATCACAGCTCACAGCAACCTCAGACTCTTGAGCTTAAACAATTCCCTTGCCTCAGCCTCCCAAGTAGCTGGGATTACAGGTGCCCACCACAGCATCCAGCTTTTTTTTTTGCAGTTTTTGGCCAGGGCTGGGTCTGAACCTGCCACCTCCAGTATATGGGGCTGGCACCCTCCTCTTTGAGCCACAGACACCACCCATCCAGCTATTTTTAGAGATGGGGGTCTCACTCTCCCTTAGGCTCATGTCAAACTCCTGAGCTCAAGCAATCCACTCACCTCAGCCTCCCAGAATGCCAGGATTACAGGTGTGAGCCACTGTAGGCCCAGCCTTGAAATGCCATTTATGAAATGCTAAATCACAAAAATTAAATAGTCTGATGATATAAAGAGTTGGTGAGAGCACAAGCACTGTACTGAGAGTACAAACTGATACAGCCACTTTATCAAACAAGGGAGAAAGAAGAAAAAGACCCATACAGAATTATCTTACAAAAATGAAACAGGCACCCATCCCCTCCCCCAAACCAGTAATTCTTCTCCCTGAAATATACCCTAAATATTCATAATACTGTTCACAATAACAAAAAAGTACAATCAATATAAATATCTATGAATAAAAAAATAACTTGAGAAATATTCAGGCAAGAACAAAAACAAACAGTACTCAAAAACATGGGTAAACAGAAATATAACACTAAACAAAAAAATCAAGTATTAGGCTGGGCACCCATAGCACAGTGGTTATGGTGTCAGCCACATATAGCTAGGCTGTTGGGTTCAAACCTGGCCCGGGCCAGCCAAACAACAACAACAGCAACAAAAAATAGCCAGGCACTGTGGCAGGCACCTATAGTCTCAACCACTTGGGAGGCTGAGGAAAGAGAATCACCTAAGCCCAAGAGTTGGAGGTTGCTATGAGCTGTGACACCACAGTACTCTACTGAAGGCAACATAGTAAGACTCTGTCTCAAAAAAAAAAAATTCAAGTTTTAAAGATTATCTACAATGAAGCCACTTTATAAAACTTGAAGGCTCGGCACCTGTGGCTCAAGTGGCTAAGGTGCCAGCCACATACACCTAAGGTGGCGGGTTCGAATCCAGCCTGGGCCCGCCAAACAACAATGATGGCTGCAACAACAACAACAAAAAATATAGCCGGGCCCTGTGGCAGGCGCCTGTGGTCCCAGCTACTTGGGAAGTAGAGGCAGGAGACTTGCTTGAGCCCAGGAGTTGGAGGTTGCTGTGAGCTGTGATGCCATGGCACTCTACCAAGGGGACAGCTTGAGGCTCTGTCTCAAAAAAAAAAAAACAAAAAAAACTTAAAATCAGCTCGGAGCCTATGGCTCAAGTGGCTAAGGCACCAGCCACGTACACCCAAGGTGGCAGATTCTAATCCAGCCCAGCCCAGCCCACCAAACAACGCTGGCTGCAACCAAAAAATAGCTGGGCATTGTGGCGGGCACCTGTGGTCCCAGCTACTCGGGAGGCTGAGGCAGGAGACTCGCTTGAGCCTAGGAGTTGGAGGTTGCTGTGAGCTGTGATGCCACAGCACTCTACCCAGGGGGACAGCTGGAGGCTCCTGTCTCAAAAAAAAAAAAAAAAACTTGAAAACAAGAATAAACATATTATCCAAGGAATCATAAAAATATGTAATAAAAATATTTTTATAAACAAGAAAATAGGCTCGACGCCTGTGGCTCAAGTGGCTAAGGCGCCAGCCACATACACCTGAGCTAGCACGTTCAAATCCAGACCAGGCCGGCCAAACGACAGCTGCAACCAAAATAGCCAGGCACTGTGATAGGTGCCTATAGTCCCAGTTACTTGGGAGGCTGAGGCAGGAGAAATCACTTAAGCCCAGGAAGAAGTGGTTGCTGTGAGCTGGGATGTCACAGCACTCTACTCAGGGTGACAGACTGAGATGCTGTCTCAAAAAAAAAAAAAAAAAAAACCAGGAAATAATACATACAACATAGGGATAGTGATAGGGTGATAGACACACAGGTATAAAACAGCATTGGCCATGTTCTAGCTCTCAGCTAGAGTGTACGTTATTTTGTTATGTTGCTTCAAAACTTATATATGTTACATTAATCTTGACAATTCAATATTGATTCTTTTCAGTAAGAATGAGTCAATACCAAAGAAAACTTACATCCAATTCAAAAAAAAGGTCTCTTTCTTTACTTGCAATCTCATAATCTGCTCGGAGGGCCAAGTCGTGGATTTTGGTACATTCTCCTAAATCCATGCGCTGTGGGAAAGAAAAAAAAATTTACACATGAATCCCTACCCACTGTAGAAAGCATATGACATGACTTGGTATATTGTCACCAAATAAACAATATGCAGTAGAACCTCTGTAAATTGACCACCAAGAGCCTAGAATAAATTGGTCAACATACAGAGGTGGCCAACATAAGGAAATAAGCCAACTGTACTGATACATACAAATAGTATATGTCCAATCTATGAAAATTAAGTGAACTTTTTTTTTTTGAGACGGAGCCTCAAGCTATCCCCCTGGGTAAAGTGCCATGGCATCACAGCTCATAGCAACCTCCAACTCCTGGGCTCAAGCGAGTCTCCTGCCTCTGCCTCCCAAGTAGCTGGGACCACAGGCGCCC